>CAUYLG010044650.1:0-32509 GCA_963573385.1 Cacajao melanocephalus | reverse complement strand
TCTAACCTGGGTGAGACAAAGCGAGATCTTGTCTCAAAAAATATACATATTTTTTTAACTCACAAAAAAAAGAAAAAATTATGTGGGCATGGTGGTGTGTGGCTTAGTCCCAGCTACTTGGGAGGCTGAGACAAAAGGATCACTTGGGCCCAGGAGTTCAAGGCTGCAGTGAGCTGATTGTACCACTGCACTCCACCCTGGGTGACAAAGCCAGAACTAGTCTCTAAAAAAGCAAAACAGTGGGATCTCAAAATCAAAACAACTGAATTCATGGACATAGAGAGTAGAAGGTTGGTTACCAGAGGCTGAGAAGGGTAGTGGGGGCCTGGGGGGAACAAGGAGATGATTAATGGGTACCAAAAAAATAGAAAGGATAAGACCTACTATTTGATGACACAATGGGGTGACTATAGTCAACAATAACTTAGTTTTACATTTTACAATAAAGAGTATAATTGGATTGTTTGTAACTCAAAAGATAAATGCTTGAGGGGATGGATACCCCATTCTTCATGATGTGCTTATTTCACATTGTATGCCGGTATCAAAACAACTTATGTACCCCATAAATATATAGGACTACTATGTACACACAAAAATTAAAAATAAGCAAAACAAAACAAAACAAAAACATGGATGGACCATGGTGCCCAGATATTTGGTTAAACATTATGCTAGATGTTTCTGTGAGAGTGTTTTTGCTGACATTAACATTTAACATTACTCAACTGCTTGGAGTCAGGCAGATTGCTCTCCATAAAATGGGTGGACCTCACCCAATCAGTTGAAAGCTAGAGCAAAGTATGGCCTTCTCCATGCAAAAAGAAATTCTGCTGGCAGATGGCCTTCAGACTTGAGCTGCAGCACCCACGCTCTCTGGGTTTTCTAGCCAGGGGTCCCCAGCGCCCCAGCCATGGACTGGTATCAGTCCGTGGCCTGTTAGAAACTGAGCTGCATAGCAGGAGGTGAGCAAGAGCATTCCTGCTTGAGCTCTACCTCCTAGTTAGGTCAGTGGTGGCATCAGATTTTCATAGGAGCACATGTGCACTGTGCATGTGAAGGATCTAGGTTGCACATTCCTTATGAGAATCACCCCTGCCACCCATCCACGGAAAAACTGTCTTCCATGAAACCGGTTCCTGGTGCCAAAAAGGTTGGGGACCGCTGTACAAGCCCATGCTGCAGATTTTTGATTTGCTAGCCTCTATAACCTCATGAACCAATTCCTTAAAATAAATCTCTCTATAGATATACACAAGCTATTTGTTCTGTTTGTGTGGTAAACACTGACTAATAGAGACAGTGATGAATAACTACTACTGGCACATTTTTTAAGTCTGTATAAGTTAGGGCCATTACTTTTGACATCTCAGGCTTACAGAAAAGTACATTCAGAACCCCAACATAGAATATATCTGTTGCAAAAACTCCCCTCCTTTGTCTATTAAATTTCATTATTTACTTATTTATTTGATTTATTTATTTATTTTTGACACAGAGTTTTGCTCTTGTTGCCCAGGCTGGAGTACAATGGCATGATCTCAGCTCACTGCAATCTCTGCCTCCCGGGTTAAAGCAATTCTCCTTCCTCAGCCTCCCGAATAACTGAGATTACAGGCCAGAGCCACCACGCCCGGCGAATTTTTTTGTCTTTTAGTAGAGACAGGGTTTCACCATGTTGGCCAGGATGGTCTTGATCTCCTGACTTTGTGATCCACCTGCCTCAGCCTCCCAAAGTCCTGGGATTACAGGCATGAGCCACTGTGCCCAGCCGAATTTTTTTTATTTTTAGTAGAGATGGGGTTTTGCCATGTTGGCCAGGCTGGTCTGGCCTTGGTCTCCCAAAGTGCTGGGATTACAGGCATGAGCCGCCTCGCCCAGACTATTAAATTTCATTAGATTCTGTTATAGAGTGACTTTCCTGACCTTGTCTTCAGATTCCAGCTTAGCTCAGTGTTTCAAGTAGTGGGAATATATAAATTAACCAGGATATTACTCATCATACTTTAACACCAGCAATAATAAGTACTGATTCCAGGCCCATATTCTTCAGCACAATCACGAATCCCCATAACCTCCATCTACACGCAAATGTCACTGATACCTGCAAGTGCCAGAGAGGAGATGCTAATTCGAAAACTTTTATTGGCTGTAATTTGTTTGAAGGTGATGAACTGAATCACAAATCAAGCTATAGGTATGCTATAATATTCTTCATTAGTATACAGAGTTGTTGGAAAGATGTAGGGAGGGTGAGTCAAGGATGAAACCTCAGGTTATTCAGTCAATTATGAAACCTCAGATTATTCAGTCAATTATGAAAGACGCAGGGTGGGTGAGTCAAGGATGAAACCTCAAATTATTCTCATTTCAAGCAACCAATAATTCTTTTGGAGGGAAGGGGGAAGAGCAAATGGACAATATTTACTAAAATTGCATTTTGAACTTTGTGCCAATGACAAGGATACTGTTTAGATGATATGAATACTCATATTTTAATAAAATAAAATTAGGAATAATAACAAAACAATACAAGTCCCATATATTTAGAAATGAAAAGAGGCTGGGCATGGTGGCTCATGCGTGTAATCCCAGCACTTTGGGAGGTCAAAGTGGGAGGGTCGCTTATGAGCAGGAGTTCTAGACCAGGCCAAGCAATACAGTGAAACCTCATCAAGAAAGAAAAGAAAGAAAGAGAGAGAACGAGAGGGAGGAAGGGAGGAAGGGAAGGAGCGAGCATACTTAACACAAATAATCTGTGAGTTAAAGAAATGAGAACCCTTAAATTTATACAACAATGACAGCACTGCATACTAAAACTTAAGTGATGCAAATAGAAGTAGAAAAAATATACATTCTTATGACTGTCTACATTAGGAAAGAAGAGATAGCAAATTAATGAGTAAAGTATTCAAGAAGTTACAAAAAGTAATAGAATGAATTAAAAATAATGGAAGAAAAAATGAAGATGAAATGAGAAATCACTGAAACCAGAAAACAAACAATGGGATGATTATCAAAACCAAAACAGATTTTTTGAAAGGTAAAAGGACCAAGATCTTTTTGCCCTAACCAAAGGAGAAAACAGAGTAAGAGACACCCAAATGAATAAAGCTAGTTAGGGTGATGTAACTATAAAACTAGCAGAGAATTCAAAACCTGTTGGAGGAGTATATAGAGGAATATTATGCCAAATTCTGAAAACATAGTTGAAATGGAAAGCTTTTGAGAAAAAAAAATAAATTACCAAAACTTTCAGAGAAGGGATAGAAAATTTAGATAGACCAATAACTATGAAAACATTGAATCAGTCATCAAAAATTGACTCCGAAAAAAGACATTAGGCCTAAATTTAAAAAAAAAAAATCTTTTTATTTTGAAATAATCTTAGAGAAAAGTTACAAAAATAGCACTGAGAGTTCCTGTATAATCTTCACTTGGCTTCCCCTACTGCTAACAGCTTACATAACTGCAGTATGGTTATCAAAACCTGGAAATTAACATTGGTACTATAATGAAAAGACTAAAAACTTATAGAATTTTACTAGTGTTCTCATGAATATCCTCTTTCTGTTTTGGTATTCAATCCAGGGTCTTGGACTGCATTTTGTAATATGTCTCCTTAGATGCTTCCGATCTGTGACATTTCCTTGGTATTTTCTTGCTTTTCATGACCTTGATACTTCTGAAAAGCACTGTTAACTTATTTTGTAAAATGTTCCTCATTCAGGTTTGTCTGGTGTTTTCTTATGATTAGATTGAGCTTATGCATCTTTTGGCAAGAATATTATATTTGGTCACTCTCAATGCATCCTACATGAAGAGGGTACATGATATGAGATGTCTTATAACTGATAAGATTGTTTATTACTATTGGAACAAATCCGGCCCTTAAAGCCTGCTTGATGGCTGCAGCATGGGGCATTCATCATGTCCCGTTGCTCTAAGAAGGGAACCTTGACCTTAAGGTTCAAGAGATCCAGGTTTTTGTTTTTATAACTTTAAGTGCAGAGAGTTCATCATAATCATTTCGAGAGTTCATCATAATCCTTTCAAGAGTTTCTCATTTCATAACAAAATTACCATGATCAGTCCATTAAATCCCCTCTCTTGCTTTATATCATTTTTTTAAGCCCAATGCCATTCATGTTACTTGAAATGCATAAGTGCACACAGTGACATCACATGTTCATAAGGACACTTGTATACTTACGGACACATCTCATACACTGGTGAGGGAGATGTGCACGGAGACAAAAGAGAATCTGTACATTTAAAAAAACAAAGCCAAGAGAGGCTTGGAAGTGATAATCATGTCCCCAGGTTGGAGGGATGATGACAGCAGCTCTCTACAGAGATGGCCCATGGAGGTGACAGCCAGGCAAAAATGATGAGCAGAAACCACAGAGGGTCTATCCAGACCTGCAAGCAACACTATGAGGCTGCAGGGAACTTGCTGGACATGTAAAAACCTTCCAGGACTATCTGCCCTTCTGTCCATTTTGAGCACCCAGTGTTAACCCATTCAGAACCTGGCATCTGGGTGGCTTCATGTGGACTCACCTGGCAATTCCTTAGGTTCCTAGAAACACAAACAGCCAGAGTCTGAGTGGAATTTTGTTACTGATGTATTTCAGGATTGATAATGAAAAGTAAATTGTTCTCCTTAGAGTAGTTATCCTAACACATCCCCTCAGGAAAATGTTCTCTTTTTCTGCCAAACACTACTTACAGATTTTACAGAAGAACCAGAACTGAGAGCTGGGCCACGCCCTGGGCAGTCCTGGCCACATGCTTAAGTGATGGGGCTTGTCTGTGGATTGTCCTTGTTAGAAAGATGGATGTCACTGCAGTGCTGGTCACCAATGCTGGTGACACATGGTCTTATTCAAAGAGAGACATTAAGAACTTAGTGCTTGCATTCCCCCAAAGCGATCTCAACCTCTTTTTGGAGGAACTGGTTAATTCAATTATGATATAATCAGACAATGTATGGTTTGGACCCATGGAAAATCCTGCTTTTGAAGCATTCTTATTGACACAGGAAAATGTTAATGTCACTTCCAGTCAAATAATATTTAGGGGGTGCCTTTGCACAGAATGTGAACTAATTAGAGCTGAGCAGAAGCACAAACAAGTCACATAAGAACCTACTGAAAGTAAAAAGACACTGGTAATAAGAACTATATTCCATACCATAGCTGATTGGTTTGCTTTTCAGACCTCCTGAGCCAGAGGAGATTGCTCTGGGACCATGCAGCGCAAGAGCCTGGGTCCTCACAAAATGCTGGGTGATTGCAGCAGAAGTGATCACGAGGGTATTTACCAGTCAGATCTTGTGCAGATCCTAAGCCTTCCCACCTCCTCATGGCCCCTAATCCCAAGGTCATCCTGGAAGCACAGTCTCTAGACCCTCATCTATGGATTGAAGAGTTTTCCAGTAGGAAAACTAGATTTTGGGGTATTTGGACATGTAGACCACAAGAAATACCTGTGCAGTCCTCATTTTCACCCCAAGGGAGGGATGCAGGGACTTGGATGCTGTGTTATCACTGAGGCCAAAAGACACCCCCTGCCGTAGTAGGAGCAGTCCCCTGTGTGCAGCTGGATCCACAAACCCTTCACCAGTTCCTATTTCAGGACACCCTCATCCAATAGGGATATGATTTTTTTTAAATGTTCATAAAGCCTCTTAATCCTGAGAAGGGTTTGACTGTGCATTGAGCTCCTGAGAACAAGATTACAAAATATCTAATTTATTTTTATTTTTTTACTGATAGGGTCTGGCTCTGTAGGCCAGGCTGGAGTGCAGTGGCAAGATCACAGTTCACTGCAACCTCAAACTCCTTGGTGCAAGTGATCTTCCTGTCTCAGCCTCCCAAGTAGCTGGGACTACAGGCACACACCACCATGCCTGGCTAATGTATTTTTTCTTTAATTTTTTTGTAGAGACAGGGTCTTGCTATGTTGACTGTGCTGATCTTGAACTCCTGGCCTCAAGTGATCCTCCTGCCTCAGCTTCCCAAAGTGTTGGGATTACACGGGCAATCCACTATGCCCAGCCAGGATGGTAAAATATCTATAGAGCATGAGTCCAATTATTTTTATATCTAAGCATCCAAATATACCTGGAAAAATCATAGAAGAAAATGGGCCAACAGCTCCCACTGCTCCTTACACCATATGTGATGGTTTTAAGGAAAGTTAAAATGTTTCCTTAAAAACAGCTTTATTGAGATAATAATTGATATTGAACTTTGTTTTAAGCAAACCAAAATAATGAACTTAGGAATTACTTTTTTAAACTTAGAGGTGTAAGAAAATGAAATAAAAGGTTTCCAGATTGGAAAGAAAAACTATCTCTATTTGCAAATGACATGATCTTATGTATGGAAAAATCCTAAGAAATCCACAAAAAATTACTAGAACTAATAACCAAGTTCAGCAAGGTTGCAGGATATAAGCACAATATACAGAAATCAACAGTATTTCTATGTACTAGCCATGAACAATCCAAAAATAAAATTTAAAAAAATCAATTTACAATATAATCAAAAAGAATAAAATATTTAGGAATATATCTAATAAAAACAGTGTAAAATTTATACTCTGTAAATTACAAAACACTGTTGAAAAATGTTAGATTTTTTTTTTTTTACAGAGTCACCCTGTTGCCCAGGCTGGAGTGCAGTGGTGTAATGTTGGCTCATTGCAACTTCTGCCTCCCGGGTTCAAGCAATTCTCCTGCCTCGGCCTCCCCAAGTAGCTGGGATTATGGGCATTCACCACCATGCCTGACTAATTTTCATATTTCTTTTAGTAAAGACGAGGTTTCCCCAAGTTGGCCAGGCTAGTCTTGAACTCCTGACCTCAGGTGATCCACCCTCCTTGGCCTCTCAAAGTGCTGGGATAATAGGTGTGAGCCATTAAGCCTGGCCAGAAGATTTAAATAAATGAACAGACATTTCATGTTCATGGATCAGGAGACTAAATATTGCTAAGATGGCAATATTCACCAAATTGACCTACAGATTTAACACAATCTATGTCAATGTATTCCTCCCCCTACCAGCTGGACTTCTTTGCCGTAATGGGTAAGCTAACGCTAATATTCACATGGAAACTCAAGGGACCTAGAACAACTAAAACAAAATTGAAAAATAACAAAGCAGTAGGACTCAAACTTGTGATTTCAAAACCTATAAATCTATAGTAATCAAGATATGTGGTACTGGCATTAAACTCAACATATAGATCAATGCAATAGAACTGAGAATCCAGAAATCTTCATATTTACAGTCAATTGGTTTTCAACAAGTGTGAAAATAATTTAATAAGTGAAAGAATTGCCTTCTCAACAAATGGTGCTGGGACAACTAGATATCTACATGCCAAAGAATGAACATGGACTCTCAATTTATTAAAAATTGATCAAAGACCTAAATTGAAGAGCTAAAACTAAAAAACCCTTAGGAGAAAATATAGGAGTAAATCTTCACAACCTTGGATTTGGCAACGTTTTTTGAGATATGACACCAAAAGCATGAACAATAAAATAAAAAATAAACAGGACTTTATAATATTTAAAACCTTTTTTACTTCAAAGGATGCTGTCCAGAAAGCAAAATGACAACACAGAGAATGAAAGAAAATACTTGCAAATCATATATTTGATAAGAGATGTCTACCTAGAACATACAAAGAACTCCAACAACTCAAGAAAAATAACCCAATTAAAAAGTAGGCAAAGAATCTCAATCAACATTTGTTCAAAGACAATATACAACTATACCAGTACATGAAAAGATGCTCAGCATAACCAACCATTAGGGAAATGCAAGTCAAAACTACAATGAGCTACTATTTAATACCCACTGTAATAGCTTTAATCAAAAAGCCAGCTAATAACAAGGGTTAGTGAAACAATGGAGAAGGCAAAACCCCCGTACATCATGCTGCATAGATGGTGGGAATGTAGAATGGTGTATCTACTTTAGATGCCTGTAATTCCAGCACTTTGGGAAGCCGAGGTGGCAGTTCACCTGAGGTCAGGAGTTTGAGACTAGCCTGGCCAACGTGGTGAAATCCGTCTCTACTAAAAATACGAAAATTAGCCAGACGTGGTGGCACTCGCCTGTAATCCCAGCTTCTCGGGATGCTGAGGCAGGAGAATCGCTTGAACGCCGAAGGTGGAGGTTGCAGTGAGCCAAGACCGCACAACTGTACTCCAGCTTGGGCGACAGAACAAGACCCCGTGTCAAAAGAAAAGAAAAGAAAAGAAAACAGAAAAGAAAAGAAAAGAAGTCTGGCAGTTCCTCCAAAGGTAAACGGTAGGTTACCATTTGACTCAGTAATTCCACTTGCTACAAAATAAACTGAGGAACATTAAAATTTTAATGAGTTTCTTTGAGCATTCAGCAATTCAGGAATCTGGCTGCACCAGACCAAAAGCAGTTCAGTGAAGGAATGCGAGGGGAAATTTTAATAAGATGTTCATAGAAGACGAACAAAGACAAAGAAAAATTTGATTGGTTAAAGGAGAAATTCTTGGTCGGAGGTTACTTGGTTTGTGATTGGTTAAGCTTAAGTTTTGTTTTACCGTTGACACTGAGTTGGGTTTTGGTTTGCTTACATAGGAACCCAACATGCTGGAGCAATCTCAGCCTAATGGCCTCCCAATTAATTATTTTAACACATTCCTAGGTATATACCCAGGAGAAGTGAAAACATATCTTCACACAAAAATTTGCCTCTGAATATTTATATCAGCATTATTTATAAGAGCAAAAAGGTGGAAAGAACCCAATGTCCATCAACTGATGGAGAAACAAAATATAATATGCCAATACTATGGAATATTATTTGCTATAAAAAGGAATGATGCACTGAAACATGCAACAACATGGATGAAACTGAAAAACATTATGCTAAATGAAAGAAAAGTCAGTCACAAAAGACCACATATGACCCCATTTATATAAAATGTGCAGAATAGGTAAATCTATAAAGATAGGAATAAGATTAGTGATTGCCTAGGACTGGGAGGTGGGGTGAAGAGATTGGGGAATGATAAATATGCAGTATGGGGTACAGGGTTTCTTTTGGAGGGTGATGAAAATGTTCTAAAATTGACTATAGTGATGGTCACACAACTGTGAAATATACTAAAACCACTGGATTGTACACTTTTTATTTTTTTTCCATCTCCCTTTCCTTGTATACTTTCTTGCACACTTCTTCTTCTTCTTTTTTTTTTTCTGGAGACAGAGTTTCATCCTGTTTCCCAGGCTGGAGTGCAATGGCACAATCTCAGCTCACTGCAACCTCCGCCTCCCGGATTCAAGTGATTCTCCTGCTTCAGCCTCCTGAGTAGCTGGGATTACAGACACCTGCCACCATGCCCAGCTAATGTTTTTTATTTTTAGTGGAGACGGGGTTTCACTGTGTTGGCCAGGCTGTTCTTGATCTCCTGACCTCATGATCCTCCCGCCTCAGCCTCCCAAAGTGCTGGGATTACAGGTGTGAGCCACTGCACCTAGCCTAATTGCACACTTTTAATGAATGAATTGTAAAGTGTATGATATCTCAATAAAGCTGTTTTAAAAACTAGGGACTTAAAAAAAAAGTCCTAACTTTAAAATAATTTACAACAGAATTCCCTTAACTGTCAGACTTAATAAATGTAATTTTAAAATATGATCCAATTACCACATATTTAAGGCAGGAATTGCTAGAAGAAGTGTGGGATACACATGTGGGTCAAATTCACTCACCTGCTGTAACAGAGCACCTGTGAAAAAGATATCACTTCTTTAATTCAGTCAACCCCCATGTGTGAAAACAAAACAAAATACAAGGTGTAGTCATATACTTTTTCATAAATGTCATCTCCTAAGAACGCCACATCCTCTAAGAAAAGAATGTCAGGTGTGTGGGTAAAGCATATATTCTAGCAGTTGTTTCAATGCAGCTCCTCAAGCTGGATCCATACTCTTGGAGCACTTTTCCTTTCTGTCAACCTTGAGCAGGACACAGAAGCCTGGCTGAGCTCAGGGCCACTCAGAGTGAGCTGAGCCCCCAGTCCTGGTGACAGGTGAAATCAGACAAAGGATTTGGCTTGAGGGTTTCCTGAAAATTCATTCCACTTCTGGGACACTTTATGCCTTTCCTGGGATAGTGACTGAAAGTTACCAAGTCTAAGTAAATAATGAACTGAATATATTTGTATAAGCATGTAAGGAAGAGGTGAACCACAAGGCTGGGTCTCCCTTGAAAGTCCAACACAAGGAATTTGTGGCCCATGAGAGTTTTGTAAGAAAGAAATGATCAGATATTTCTTTTTTTTTTTTATTTTTGTTTAATCTTAAGCTTGCCAACTTCTTTCCCTGATCAGATATTTCATATGACGTCAGGAACTGCAGGATCAGGGAACAAGAAACTCAGACCCCTAAGTAATCCCTGTTTACTGTCTTTTTTTTTTTTTTTTTTGAGGCAGGGTTTCACTTTGTTGCCCAGGCTAGGGTGCAGTGGCATGATCTCGGCTCACTGAAACCTCTGCCTCCTGGGTTCAAGCGATTCTCCTGCTTCAGCCTCCTGAGTAGCTGGAATTATAGGTGAGTGCCACCATACCTGTCTAATTTTTTGTATTTTTTAGTAGAGATGGGGTTTCGCCATGTTGACCAGGCTGATCTTGAACTCCTGACCTCAGATGACCCACCAGCCTGGCTGAGATTACAGGTGTGAGCCACCGCACCTGGCAAACTGTCTTATCAGCATATCTACTCTGGAACACAGGACTCCTCACAGATGGAGTTCTAGTTCCCTATAACAGGGGTCAAAGGTCCCAAATTCACAAAGGGGGAGACTTCTTATTCTCCATTCATAGGACCTGAGTGGGTATTTTTAGAAAAAGGAGCAAAAATATTTACTTTGTCTTAAATTTAACCTTAAATCTCTTTGTACACAGATTTTTGGTGGATACTTTCTCACAAGACTGTTCTCTATATTCATATATATCACATTCATATGTACACATACCTGATATTCCATTCATAGGGTTATGTTTTCCATCAGTGCCTTTCCTGGGCATTGATGAATTCAGAATTGCACTTAAGAGAGTAGATAAAATCCAGAATTCCAGATTCATCTGAATTCACATTAGGGCAGCCATGACAAGTCTTTCCACATAATCAATGTTTTCTGCACCTAGGATTCAGAAAACGGGATTTTTAGACTTCTTCTCCCCACCACCATTTATCAGCAACCAGACTTCAATTCCTTAACTGTCAAACAGGGATGATCATACCTGCCATCCTCACAGATTTGGGGAGGTCGTGGATAAGGAAGTGCTTTGTGAATGCACAGACAGACCTGGGTTTGAGGTTTGTTTCTAACATTTATTCATGGCAGGACCTTGGAAAATTTACCTCACCTCACTGAGCCACAGATTTTTTATCTGTAAAGAAGGACACTAGTATCTGCACACAGATAAGCCATACGGATTAAACAGGATATATTTGAACAACATATAGTGCTAAATAAACGGTAGTTTTATTTAGCTACTAAATAAAGCTATTACTATTTAATAGTAGTAGCCCTTACTGTGTGTTGTTTAAATACTATTTAAAAGCTATTACCGCATTACACCTACGTTTAAAGCAGTTGCATCGACACTATTATCAGTTTCATCAGCAACATCCCTAGGAACAATCCATAGGCTTGGTAAAAGATATTTTAGAGCAGAGGATTGGAAAGAGAAGTTTGGAAAATATGGAGAAGGAGAAAACGCATCACAGTTACCAGGGAAAGTTGGGAGGAAATGGCCTTTCTAGTGTGAAGGGCTGCTGAGAGTCATGGGAAACTGGGTTCAAGAAGTCAACAGGAGCCAGAGACGGTGAATGCCTCTTAAAATGGGAATAAGACCTGACAGAGCAGGAGCACCGTCATCTCAGACAACACTGCCACTTTAAGTTCCATCTCCCTTTCTAGACTCATGCATTTCAAGGAAATCACTTCTCTTCTAACTACAAGCAGCCAGAAAGAGCAGACAGTAAAACACAGATAAGGAACAGCTTGGGTACAGAGGCAGGTGGCAGGAATGTCTCTTGGGTAACTGCAAACTTCACCCCCATACAATGGGTCCCAGTAAAACAGTGGGTCTTAATAAGCACATTCCTTTCCCTTCAGGTGCACTAAGATAGGGAAGCTAAAAGCAGACTCGGGATATGCCTGCAGATGCAGAAAGGTATATGGGAATGGATTTACAACTCTACCTCCCAGATAAGCACAACAAAGAAACACAGAAGCAGTCCAAGCCTCTGATAAACTCTCCCACCCTGAATACTTAAAACTCTTAGTCTGTAAAAGAGTGTGCCTCTGACCTAACTCGGCCAGAAGCTCCTCTCAGTTTTGTCTTCTCTAAAATAAACCTGTCTTGACTGACAAGCCAACTTTTGTGTTTCTTGCCTCTTTTTTTGTTACAAGATCTTGGATCACAGTCCTGAGAGTGTCAGCCTGTGTGACTCTGTTTTTAATATTGTCTGGAATGAGTGAACTCTCTTTGCTGACCCAGGCCTTGGTGCCAGGGCCTCACAGAAGCAGAGCTTCCTAGTAAATAGGGCTGTGAGCAGGGCCCTTAATAGAGAGGGGTGGCAGCTGGCTCTCGTTAGGGGTGACTGGCTCTCTGGCCATGACACCAGCTGGGCTTCCTCCTACTTTGTTCATCGGTGGCCCTACCTCCTGGGGAGGCCTGATACTGCTGGTGTGTGAGGCCTTCAGGCATGGCCTAATACCTTGGTTATGTATTTATTTTTAAATCAGTTTATAAAAAAGAAATAGATTATTATTGTAGAAAATTTTGATACATCTCCAAATCACAAAGAAGAAAATAAAAACGGTAACTTCATGTCTTACTTCTAATGAATTTTTTCTTCTCTATAGTTTTAAAAGAGTTTTGTAATGTGCTTTTTTCATTCAGAAATAGATCATGAACGTTTTTTCAAGTCATAAATATGCCTATGTAATTTTTTGTAAGGATTACACTGTAATCTATCACATAGATTAAATGAGTTTTTATATATATATACAGCTCTTAATCAGTGGCACGTGGTAAGCACTTAATACATCTTAGCAATTATTAAAATATGGATATGTCTATAAGCTATATGTATAATCAGCCCTTTATTATTGAACTTGAGGGTGGCTTTCACTTTTCAGCTCTATAATTATGTGCTAGTGTCCATCCTTGTGAATAAATGCATACTCATGTCTCTAACGATTTCCTTAGGATATATTCCTAGTAGTAGAATAGTTGAGTCACAGAATATATAACTTTTCTGATTATCAATACAGGTTCCTAAGAATGTTTACCAATTTATATGTGGTCTAGGCTATTAAGAAGAAAAATATTTTTTCTCACCTGATGAGGCTGGGTTTGTAGCTGGTTTCTCCTCAGACAGCGAGGATTTCTGCAGCTGACAAAAACACGACTGCCCCATTTTATGACAACAGCTGAAAGTTATGACCCCAGAGACTTAAAGAAAAACTCAAACCAGCTGTGCCATGTAATTCTTCCTGAGGTCTTGGGTAAGGTACCTGACTTCTCTGCATCTTAATTTCTTGACCTGTAAAATAGTTTTAACAACACCTGCATCCCTTAGGATTGCTAAGATCAAATAAGAATTTCAAATCTCTTCTTTTGATGTTCAGCTCATAGGAAGGGCTCAAACATGGCAGTGTCATTAGCAGATACAGGAGCAGTATAATTAGTTGTAGCACCGCAGCAATAGCAGTAGTAGCAAGAACTGAAAAGCCCAGCAACAACCCTTACCTCCTCCTCCTCTCTTGGAGGAGACAATGTTGGGGTGCAGTGAGCTGGGCCCTTCCCTCTCCCAAGCGATCTGAACAACAATACAGTCTTCAGCTTTCTCCCACCACCAGCCAAAGAAGTAACCAAGACCAAAGCCTCTACTGCCTCAGGCCGTCCT
Organism: Cacajao melanocephalus; assembly: GCA_963573385.1. Taxonomy (NCBI): domain Eukaryota; kingdom Metazoa; phylum Chordata; class Mammalia; order Primates; family Pitheciidae; genus Cacajao; species Cacajao melanocephalus. The sequence goes on along the minus strand of CAUYLG010044650.1, from coordinate 18,524 downwards.
CACCCTCTGGAAGCAAGCTGATCCAGTGGGAACCCAGCCAGACCTGCCAGAAGGCATTTTATTTTATTTTTACCCATTCCCCTCCACACTCTGTGTAGTCATCCACCCATGTATCTAATATATATGTTGTTAAATATGCATATATCTTTATGAAATATGTGTTGTGTTATGGTATGTGTGTAATCATTTCTTTCCCATGGGTAATAAATGACATTGCACAAAGTCTGATACAAAAGTCTGGACTAATTTCTAGAATGTTAAATAGACTACTTCTTCCACAGGACTTTAAGATAATGTGCTGATGAATAGATTATGCAACTTTATTTCATTTATATGGTTTTTCAATGCCCTTTGAAATGTGATTAATTCTTTTAAGGATCATGGACCCTTATGACACTTAGCTCATAAATAATTAAATCCAATTAATACTCCAGACTGAACCAAACTTAATTTATTTCAAGTTCTGATTCTCAGCAGAGGAGCCCTTGGTTCACTACTTCTGAAATAATGTTACTACCACACTCTATCTTTTCTTCAATTCATTTGAGTACTAAAATATAGGTGATAAAAAGGGGAAGTTATACATGTAGAGTTTACATTAAAATATAGTATTTTATTAATTTGAAAAATGTTAAAATTCAGAAAAGTACAGAGGATAGTATAAAAAACTACATGCCTCCGCATTTTTTCTTTAAAAAATAATTTATGAAGTATGAAATAACATTTGAGAAGCCATTAAAATAATATAAAGAACATCGCTATGCCCATCCCTCAGACTAAAATCTTACAAATACAGTTGAAGGCACCTCCCTGACTCCATTCCCCTCCATTCTTTCACTGCCCAAATCACCACTACTCTGAATTTTGTGTTTATTATTATTCCTATGCAATTCTATTAGCTTTTACTACTCATACAGGCATCCAAAACAATAGTACTGTTTTGTAGATTTTAAGCTTTATATAAATTATATCATACTCTCAGTATCTTTCAACTTTTTAATTTTTTGGAGATTTTTTTCTTGTTAATAAGTATGGCTCTAATTCATTCAAACTCCATTACCATCTGTTTTTATTGCATGATTAAAATTTATTTTTGCCATGACCAGCAATGCTGATGCCAACATTCTCAAACACATTCTCTTTTGTATATGTGAGGGAATTTCTCTAGAATATGTGATTATGTGTTTATAGACAGCAAATCTAAGTTTAAAAGGAGTGAAAACCCAGCCTAATTTTTCCCTAATGGTGTAGGGCTCTATAAAATGGTAGAGTGTATGAGGCTTCTAATAGGACAAACCCGATAGTGATAAACCTCAGATTCCATTGAGGTCCATTACTTTATATCTCTCAAATATAGTTTTTGAACCCAAGGTAATTTTATTATAAATTCAATCATTTGTTTTGGTGTGAATTTTGAAAAGAAGAAAGAAAGCAAAAGAAACAAACATACATAGCAGCAAAATGAGAAAAAGTATTCTACCTACTGGCCCCCACAGAGCTCAGAGAAAAGCCGCCCTCTGGGCTTCCCTAAGCATGGAGAAAAAAAATTAATCAGAATTAAGAATTCTGAATGCCCAGGAAACCAAAAGAATGCTTCTCTCAACATTTTCTGCAAAACCCATATGAACTGGGGAAGCATCCTCTCCTACCTCTTCACTTACAACAACCTACCAACCTGCAGAGAGAGGGCCTTTCAACCATAATGTGGGCTGAGTGGTGGTTCAGAACCTTTTTTGCACTATGGATGCCCTATGATGACTAACACTAGCACTAATACCTCTATCATTCCTACTCCTATTACTAACCTGCATTTATTGAGTTTGCCATATGCCATGCACTGTGCTCTGCACTTGCGCAAACTCTACCTTAATGCTCAGAACAACCCAGTATGAAGAAATCATCATGTTGTTCTCTGTGCAGAGAAAGAAGCTAAGACACAAGAGAGGTCAGGTAACTTGCTCAAGATCACCTGACTAATAGTTAACAGCAGCCTGGCCAAGGATTGTGATCCAGATCTCTGTTGGCTCTTTAGCTTACTAAAGTGCTTTGCCTCACTGGCTTTTTGATAATACGTAACTGTTATCATTGATAACACTTTATTAGACGATGACTGTTATGAACGCTGCTTACCACCCAAAAATAGATGAAAATGAAAATCACCTGTCATTCTAATAGAGGTGCTGTACTTTAAAAACTGCTTTATTGAAATGTGATTCACATACCATATAATTCATCCACTTAAAGGACAATAATTCAACAGTTTTAATACCTTCGCAAAGTTGTACAACCATCACTGCAGTCTAATTTTATAATATTTTCATGGATCCAGAAAGAAGCCCCATATCCATTCTGCCACCCCACTATTCCCCAGCTCTGGAAAACCACTAATCTACTTTCTGTCCCTATAGATTTGCCTATTCTAGATGTTCATATAAATGCAATCATACAACATATGGTCTTTTGGGACCAGCTTCTTTCACTCCGCTTGTTTTCAAAGTCCATCCATGAGGCTGGGTGTGGTGGCTCACTCCTGTAATCCCAAAACTTTGGGAGGCTGAGGCAGGAGGATCACTTGAGCCCAGGAGTTGGAGACCAGCCTGGGCAACATGGCAAGACCTTATCTCTTCAAAAAATACAAAAATTAGCCGGGTGTGGTGGCGGGCGCCTGTGGTCCCAGCTACTCAGGAGGCTGTGTGGAAGGATCACTTGAGCCTGGGAGGTCAAGGCTGCAGTGAGCCCTGATTGTGCCACTGCACTCCAGCCTGGGGGACAGAGTGAGACGATCTCAAAACAAACAAACAAAAAATACAACAACGAAGTTCATCCATATTGTAGCACGTATCAGAACTTCATTCAGTTGGACCTTATTTCATTGTATATGTCACATTTTATTTATCCATTGGTCTACTGATAGACATTTGGGTTGTTTCTATTTTGAGGCTATTTATAATGTTGTTTTGAACTTTCATGTACATATAAGATTTTCTGCCCACATGTTTCATTTCTCCTAGGAATGTAATTTTAGCTCATATGGTAACTCCATGTTTAACTTTTTGAGGAGCTTCTGAACTGTTTCCCAAAGCAGCTGCACCATTTTACATTTCTACTAGCAATGTCTGAGGATTCTGATTTCTCCACAGCCTTATCAACAGTACCTGTTGCCTATCATCTTTATTCTAGTCATTCTAGTGGGCATAAAGTGCACCTTTATACCCAACATTTTGTCCTTTGAGCCACAAAATGTTTTACTTTTGTTGAAGTTCAGTTTATCTGTTTTTCTCTTTTGTTGCTTGTCCTTTTTGTCATATCTAAGGTCAAACCTTATTTTTAATAAAAATATTTCAACAAATGAAAATCAGAATATATTAAAGTACTTTGTACCCAGTTTTTTAATATCATATTTCATCAAAAGCATTTTCAACTGTATTTACCTAAAAATTCCCCCCCATTTTACTTTATGTTTATGCTGTCTAGTTTTGTGAAGACCTCATAGATTTAGCATCGTTAAAGAAGAAGCTGGAGGGCTGGGTGGTGGTTCATGCCTGTATTCTTAGCACTTTGGGAGGCTGAGGCAAGAGGAATGCTTGAGCCCAGGAGCTCAAGACCAGCCTGGGCAACATGGCGAAACCCTATTTCAACAAAAAAATACAAAAATTAGCGGGGCATAGTGGCACATGCCTGTAGTCTCAGTTACTGGAGAGGCTGCAATGGGAGGATGACTAGAGCCCCTGAGATTGAGGCTTCAGTGAGCCACGATCACGCCACTGCACTCCACCCAGCCTGGGCACAAAGTGAGACCCTGTCTCAAAAACAAAACAAAACAAAACAAAAAAAAGGAGAAGGAAAAGGAGGTGGAAAAACAGGGGGGAAGACAACCCCAAGCCAGAAACAAAAAACACTGGCGAGAAAAAAAACAACCCCAAGCCAGCAAATCTCCATTCCAAAAATTTAACAATATTTTCTTGTTGAAAGTAATATAATCACATCACAAAAATGTAGAAAGTATAGAAAAAGAATAAAAGTACCCATACTCTGATCACCTAACAGCCCTATCATCTTTTCATGTATTTTCTTCTGTATTTTTAAAAAGCATATTTTTGAAGAATTGCAATCATAAACATATTCAGATTGACATTCTGTTAAAATTTAACCCACCATAAGATTTCTTCCATGTTTTCCATAACTATCATTTTTTACCACCTGCTGAATATAACAAATGAATGTACTATAATTTACATGTTCTTTTATTAGCTATTTCAATTTTTTTCTGGGTTATCTCCTCCCTCCTTTTTTTCTATTGTGAATAATGCTTAGATGATTATTATTTTTTTGCTTGTAGCTGTTTCCATGTTTGAGACTATTTATTTCCTAGGATACATTCCTACAGCTGGAATTGCTAAATTGAAAGTTATAATCTTTTTTGTGCCTCTCAATGTATATTGCCAGATTGCTTTACAAAATGTTTGAACCACTTTAAAATGCTACTGGTGATGATTGATAATGATTCTTTGGGTACTATCATTTAAAAAATGCTTCACTAATTTGAATGGGGGAAGAAAATCTCCTTGTTTTAATTTTTATTGTATTTTATTACTACTTAGGTTATACTTAAACATCTCTTCTTAGGTAGGGCTTTCTAGATTTATTTTCTTTTAAGTAAAGTATTAATGTAAGGAACACAGTCAGACCTGTCATATATTAAATATGTGGTTATCTACTTCTATAGATATGTGTATAGATAGATATTTCCAGGGATCTGGTATTTTTAAGTTTTATTTCAATGGGAAATTTATGTTTATAACTTTGTCATAGAGATATAACTCCAGTAAATTTATTCTATATTGGCTGAATCAGGGTCTGTAAACTGGTGAGTCTTTTTCCCTTCTAGTTAGAATAAGGGCAAGTGGGGGTGAAAAGATAGATTAGTAAAAAAAAATCCTCATGTAGATAAGGTATTATTATGCTTAATATTGCTCATGTTAAAATTTTACAGCCAAGTTCCCATCATTTTGTAGACTTCTTTTAGTATGTAATTATTTTAAATATAGCCTATTATTTTAATTAACTCTAATTAAAAGCACTTTCACATATCAATGTGTATTCTAGTAAAAAGGAACTTTAAATTCTATTTTATAATACAGTCTCTATTTCTCTCTTTTAAGTAACTTTATATGCAGGCAATAAGTCCTGGGGAGTTCCTTTAAATAAGCTATGAATTTTAAAACTAACTCACATTTTTATTTTATTGTGCTGCAAAAATAAATGTTAAAAGACTTTTCACTGTTTCTTGCCTTCACTAAGTACTTTTCTTTTATCTGATTATTCACATGCTGCTTTTAATGAATACTAACTACTTCTATTTGGCATTCTATTTCATAGTGAGAAGGTGGATTCACCATATCCTAATTGTCATTATTATTCCATTACCCAGGTAGTCCTCAGGAAGCCACAAGAATGTGTCCTGTTATTTGCAGTTACAGTCAATCATTACCACCTGAATTAATGCACAATTAAGTTGAGTCATGAATATCCTGATTCGGAAACCTGTCTTGAAAAACTAGAGTTAAGAAGGCATTTGGAGCAATTTCAGAATATATATTTTTCTTCATTGATTTTTAAAAGAGGCCATCAGAAGTTTACAAAATGATATCCGGCGAGGCACAGTGGCTCACACCTGTAATCTCAGCACTTTGGGAGGCTGAGGTGGGCAGATTATGAGGTCAAGAGATGGAGACCATCCCGGCCAACATGGTGAAACTCCACCTCTACTTAAAATACAAAAATTAGCTGGGCATGGTAGTGCCTGCCTGTAGTCCCAGCTACTCAGGAGGCTGAGGCAGGAGAACAACTTGAACCAGAGAGGAGGAGGCTGCAGTGAGCTGAGATTGCGCCACTGCACTCCAGTCTGGGTGGCAAAGTGAGAATCTATCTAGAAAAAAAAAAAAAAAAAGATATCCCTTTACTTAGTATTCAACTTGGACTTCTCCCTTGACATTCTCATTAATTTATTATTCTGGGGCTGCTTTAGGAAGTTCCGAGGATGGGCTCTCATTTCAACCAAAACGAAGGAAAGCCCACCTTACTTCCTCTGCTCCACTTCTCCACCTACATTATTATATTCACCCCTCCTTTCTTTCTCTATTACTATCTTGATCTCATCAAGACTCCCATTCCCACCTTATTTCCTCTTTCTTGGTACCCTTCTTTTGTCTCTCCTGCCCTTTCTTTGAACACCACCAAATAAATATCAAGCCTTATCTCTAGTTTAATGGAACCTCATTTTTCTCAACCCCCATTCCCTTCCTCCATAGTAACATTTGTTGTTTTTATTGTCATGCATTATCAAAGTAATTCATGCTCATTATAAAATCTGCAAAAACATAAGCAAGTAGAAAGAAATGAAAACCATCTGTTATTCCAACTTCCAGAGGTAGCCATTTTCAATTTGTTGCTGCATTTCCTTCAAGTCTTTTTTTAATTAAAAAATGTCTTAAACAAATCAGGATCATAGTAGACACATTTTGTACCTAGCTTTTTCATCTCGCATTTCATCACGTGCATTTTACTTATGTAAAATTTTAAATACATCACTGAGATGAAAATTGGGATATCTAGGAAAATAGGATTAAGAAAATGATAATCAATCCTAGTTTTATCATCCCAAGATAATCACTTTAAATATTTTGATCTATTTCTAGTCTTCTTTTTCTATGCATATTTTTAAACAAAAACTGAATCATACTCTACATACAGTTTGTGAGATATAGAATTCTATGTGAAAATTTTCAACACTTATTCCACACTCATTGAGTGCTTATCCTTTTCTGGTTTCGGGGGCAAAATGGCAAACTAGACAGAAAATGTTTTTGCCCTCTAGAGCCTACATTCTAGAGGGGAAGAAAGAAAATACGTGAACAAATAAGACAGATGTGATGACCTTGGGATAAATGCTATGGAATGAAAGAAAGCAGGGTGAGGAACGGAGATCGGCTCTTAAGAGTGGTCAGAGGAGAGTTCCCTGAGCAGACTTCTAAGAAAAAATAAGTAGAAATGAAAACATTGTATTGTTTTTCTGGATTTTGTGTTACTTGTCGTATATTTCAGCTTATTAAGTGTTTAACTTGTGATTTCTTTTCTTCACGTAAATAGATATTTACCCTTGTCACAAACTTTGCATATGCATATTTTCTGAGACAGGATCTCACTCTGTCATCCAGGCTAGAGTGCAGTGGTGCCATTGGCTCACTGTGGCCTCCACCTCCCGTGCTCAAGTGATCTTCCCATCTCAGCCTCCCAAGTAGCTGGAACTACAGGTGCATACCACCATGCTCACATGCTCAGCTAATTTTTGTATTTTCTTTGTACAGATGGGGTTTCACCATGTTCCACAGTCTGGTCTCGAACTCCTGGTTCAAACAGTTCACCCACCTCAGCCTCCAAAAGTGCTGGGATTACAGGCATTAGTCACCATACCTGACCTAATTTTGCATGTGTGTGTGTGTATATGTGTATATACATATATATATGTGTGTATATACATATATGTGTGTGTGTGTGTGTGTGTGTGTGTGTGTGTGTATGGGTTTTTTTGGAGACAGATGCAACCTCTACCTCCTGGGTCCAGGCGATTCTCCTGCCTCAGCCTCCCAAAGTTCTGGGATTACAGGTGAGAGCCACTGTGCCTGGCCATTTTTGTATATTTTTTTAAAAGTGGGTCCCTAAGTTGTGTCAGCTTCGATCTTCAGGAATTGCAGACCTATTCCTAGCAGTCCTGCCTGTGAGGGAGACTAGGAAGTGTAACTTTTTCTTTCTTTCTTTCTTTCTTTCTTTTTCTTTTTTTTAAGAGATGAGCTCTTGCTATGCTGCCCAGGCTGGCGTGCAGGGCTGTTCACGGGTGTAATCACAGTGCGCTGCAGCCTCAGACTCCTGGGCTCAAGTGATCCTCCTGCTTCAGCCTCCCAAGTAGCTGGACTATAGGTGTGTGCCACTGTGCCTAGCTTATAGGAGATATAACTCTTAAGGGAAGAACAGTGTTGGGTGGCACTGGCTCAGCAGACCAGAAACCCAACCTGGCAGTAGAAAAGCCAAGAACAGATTCATACTGCACAACTACAGAAAGGCTTAGGATTTGGAGGCCCCAGCTACATCTGAAAGTGAGGCTGAAAATAGGGGGATGGGCTAAGTATGTGTATAACCAGAAGTTCTATCCCAGATTCTGGCTGCCACCTCATGCAGCTGGATAACCCGCCTCCCCACACTCAAACTCATCCTGTAGCTAGCATTACCAGTCATTTCCCTTCTTCAGACGTCTCTTTTATGTTCCACCAAGTCAAAGACTTCTGAAACGAAATGCCTGCTTGCATTCAGATAAGCCCTACGCTTTTACATATTAGTTTATTTCTTCATTTAAAAAAATTTGAAACCTAGACTGATTTCTACAGAAAGTGGAAGATTGGAAAGCAGTCAGAAGAGGACAGGAATTACATTTGGTCCTGCTGAGGCCTTAACTTCATGTTAGAAGAAACATGTGCTTTGCAGACTCCCAGCCTAGATGCCAGGCTGAGCACCCAAAGAGGCAGCAGGGGTGTTTAAATTCTTGTTAAATTTGCAAGTGACATGAAGTTAAATATGTGGGTTTTTTTTTTTTTGAGAGACAGGGTCTTCCTCTGTTACACATGCTATAATGCAGTGGCACAATCATAGCTCACTGCAGCCTCAAGTGATCCTTGTATCAAGTGATCCTCCCACCTCAGCCTCCTGAGTAGCTGGGACTACAGGCATGTACAGCCACACTTGGCTAACTTAATTATTATTATTATTTTTCGTAGAGACAAGGTCTCACTATGTTGCCCAGGCTGGTCTCGAACTTCTGGGCTCAAGTGTTCCTCCCACCTTGGCCTCCTAAAGTGTTGGGATTACAGGCATGAGCCACCGTGCCCAGCCTGAAACGTCATATCCTTCATGTGCTGCTCACTCTGTGGTTCGATCAAATATAGTGGTGGAATTACCATCATTTGTTTCACCACCTTTAAGTCTCAGAGCCAAGATCCTTGCAGCTGCGTGGATCCTATATTGTACTGATAATGTGGACAGATTTACAGAAATAACTTGCTATTTAATATTTTTTAGAAGCATTTTGTAATTTAGAAATATAGAAGATTTTCCAGCTGTAATTCCATATGTATGAATATATATACAGTATGTGAGCTCAGCATTGTATGACAGTACAGCCTACAGCACCCTACCCGTGGGTTCTCAGTACTGGCTACAAGTCAGAATAACCTGGAGAGCTTCTGAAACATTCCTGAACGAATGTGAGAAATAGCCAAATCACGGTCAAGGAAGAGGAAGACTTTATTGAGCAGGCATTATCCTTGTTCTTAAAATAATGATTAATGGGAGCATGGCAAGGAAGCAACCATCACTAGGAGGAAGCTTCACCTATTCAAAGTCTTATTAGTCATGATAAAGGAGCCCTGAGCTGATCAGAGGACTGGTGACTAGTGCCACATTTAAACTCTGCCGCTTACCTCCTTTGTAAGTTTGGACGTGTTACCTAACCTTTCAGCTGCAGCCTCATGTCTGAACAGTATGGGGTTATAAGAACATTAAATGAAGTGGGGTCAAAAATACACCCAGTGGAACTAGCAGCCATTATCTTAGGTGAAACAAGCCAGGTACAGAATGTCAAATATCACATGTTCTCACTTATAAGTGAGTACTAAAAAATGCATGCACATGGATGTAGAGAATGATAGACAATGGAGACTCAGAAGGGTGAAGGGGTGGGAGAAGGGTGAATGATGACAAATTAGTTAATGGGTACAATATATGTCAATCCAGTGTTGGATACCCTAAAAGCCCTGAGTCACTCCTATGCAATCTATGCATGTAACAAAATTTCACATATACCCCATAAATTTGTCCAAATGAAAATAAATGAATTTAAAAATGCATCCAAACTGTATAGGGCTGCACACTAGTAAAGAGTTATTCTTTCATAGGGTTATTAGATTGGTTCACCAGACAAATGTGATAGATACTAAATCCAGACCTCGACAAAACAATTGACATTGTCTTTCATTGTACCCTTTACGAAAGGTTGGAAAATATGAGTCAGAGGTGAGATAATTAAGTGGGTTAGGGATTTGTGGAATGATTTTATCTAGGGGTGCTAAACTAGTGGATTAATGGGAAATTTCTATTGGCCTGCTACAGGATTTTAGGATAAACTTTATTTTTTTAAAACAACATTTCAATTCTTGTCAAATTTGCAAGTGACATGAAGTTAAAGATAGAAAACTTATCAGAGACAGGATTGAAAACATCCTGGCAAGCTAAAATTTTCGAGATTAAAATTTAACTGAAATAGTTGTCTTATCGCAAAAATAAAATTTGCAAAGATCGTTAAAAATTATAATTTCCAGAGCTAATAAGAGTTTAGAAGAATAGATAATTTCATATATTCTTAGTAAGAACATAAATAGGTAACTTTTTAAAGGAAATTGACAATATATCACAGGCTTTATTTATTTATTTGAGATGGAGTTGTGCTCTTGTCACCCAGGCTGGAGTGCAATGGCATGATCTCAGCTCACTGCAACCTCTGCCTCCTGGGTTCAAGCAATTCTCCTGCCTCGGCCTCCTGAGTAGCTGGGATTACAGGCACCCACCACCATGCCTGGCTAATTTTTGTATTTTTAGGAGAGACAGGGTTTTACCATGTTGGCCAGGCTGGTCTCAAACTCCTGACCTCAGGTGATCTGGCTGCCTCAGCCTCCCAAAGTCCTGTGATTACAGGCATGAGCCACTGTGCTGGCCCTATCACAGGCTTCTTTGACCCAGAAAGCCACTTCTGAAAATTCAAAAATATGTAAAATAACAAAACCAGAGAGGTATATCCAGCATTATTCATGGCAGGGAGTAACTATAAATAACATGAATATCTAATAATATGGATTTCTAAGTAAATGATCGAGTTTACACAGGATAAAGTTCTATATAGCAACAGTTCTCACCTGGGAGCGATTTTGTCCTCTAAGGGACAAAAATGTCTGGAGACAGTTTTGGTTGCTCCCTGCAGCAGAGTGGGGAGGTGCTACAGGCATCCAGTGAGTAGAGATCAGAGGTCTGCAACATCCTACAATGTACAGAAAAGCTTCCAACAACAATTATCTGACCCCAATGTCCATAGTGTTATAGTAAACCCCAAGTTTCTCTTCAAAGAATCAGCATGTCAACATGTTCAGCTGTCTCATTCTTTCTCTATTTTAAAGTTTAACTTCCTTGTAATTCTAGTAAACAAACTTCTCCACTGGTTCCAATCAGTATTTCACATCTACTCCCCCATCCTGACTCATCCTAGTCACCTGATCACCCCTGGCTACCTGCTCTGACATGCCAGTAACCATCCTTCCCACCAAAACACCTACCCTGCCACTCCAGCTCGGACCCCTGCTCTTTTTAAAATAGCCAATCAAGATTAGTCTAGCTTGTGTGGTCTAACCCTAGCCAATAGGGGACGACACAGTAGTAGGGACAACCCCTGTTAGGCATGAGTACCACTTCCCCACTGTCCAAGCGGCCATCATTGCTCCGTAAATGCACCCCGCACCCTTCTATAGAAGTAAACTGCCTTGCTGGGAGGATTCATCTTCAAATGTTATTTCTTTTGTGGCACTGAAATTTTACTTATAACAATAGTGCCAATGTCAAGAAACCCTGTTGTGTAGTCTTTAAAAACTATGTTAAGGAATTATAATGATATAGGAAAATACTCAAAATATCTTGTAAAAAACTTTTAAAAGGTTACAAAATGGTAAGATTTTCATTTGTGTGTGTAGAAAAAAATGTTTAATAGTTATTAATGAGTAGCAGGATTACAAGTGATTTAAATTTCCTCCTGCGCACTTTTCTGCACCTTTCCAGGTTTCTTATAACACGTGTGTTACCTCAAAAACCAGCAAATAAAAATATGCCGTGAAAATGAACTATCAAGGATTGGTCTTTTCTGTGGGCAGTGTGAAAAAGTTTTGATGGATATTGTTGATGGAGAGCCTACATTCTTAGATTACATTAACCGAGATATAAGATCTGGAATGAGTTCACGGTCCTCTCTCTCCTGTGTGGACCAGGTTTTACCTGGAGTGTTGTGTTCAGGACTGGGCACCACATTTTATCAGGCCTAGGGTTGCATATTTACACTGTGCCTTTTGCAGAGAAAGGTGTGTGTGTGTGTGTGTGTGTGTGTGTGTGTGTGTGTGTTTATATTCCTTGATTTTGTAGAAACCGATCCAATCAGTTTATTTGATCAGATTTGATCCAATAAACTGAAAGTCGTTTTTAGGTAACGCTGGGATGACTCTGGGTGAATGCTCAGGCTTTCAGAGTTCCCCTTCTCCCTTTCCCATGAGGTGTGGACAAACTTTTACGTTGTCCTGTTGGTGACAGTTAGGGAGGAGGGTCCACCCTTGGTCCTGCAGATCCTCCCTCCCTCTGTCAACACTGTCCCTCCCTCTGCCAGTCAACACTGCTGCACGGGGTGATGGCTGCTGAAGGCTGAGACTGAGGGACCTTCCTTCTTTCTCTAGTCCTGGCTGGAGTCCTTTGTCTACCATGCTCACTGACACCACCTCATTCCCCCTTGTGCTGTGGACCCCTGAGGCAAGCCTGTGATCTCACATGGGTCACACCCTCTGGTAAGCTTAGCCAGACTCCCAGACATTATCTGCAACCTTCTGTGGAGGTCCAAGGAAATCCTGGGTCCTGGCCACATAGGTAGCAGGCCTGCCTGGGGAGAGTTTGACTCAGCCCTCCTGCTAAAATGGGTTGCTGAGTTATTTATTAATGGTGTGCTCTTTTTTCCATGTGTAATTTTTAGTGGGTGAAGGATTAGGAAGCACTTTTTATTTTGATGTAGTTTCAAACTTATAAAAAGTTGCACACACCTTTTGCCAAGATTCATCAGTTGTTTACATTTTGCCTTTTTTTCCTTTCTCTTCATGTTTGTACTTATGTGTGTGTGTGTTATGTGTGTATCTGCATAGTTAACAATTCAGAAAAACAAATATATCTACATGGTATAATAGATACACACATACATGCACATATTTGTTTTTCTAAATCATTTGATAATTTTTATATACAAATTTAATATAACTCCTATCAAAATCCCAGAAAAACTTTGATATAGACAAGATTATTCCAAAATTTATATGAAAAGCAAAAGGAACTAGAATAGCTAAAGCAATTCTGAAAAAAATAGTAGGAGAACTCAGTTTATCTGATTTCAAGACATTATATAGAGTAGTTAAGACTACGTGTTATTACTGGAGGAATAGACATATAGATCAAAGGGACAAAATAGAGAGCCCAGAAATATACCAGTATAATAGAGCCAACTGATTATACATATATATATTTACAACTTTAATCTTTTGTTTTGTTTTAGAGATGCAGTTTGTTATGCTGCCCAGGCTGGAGTGCAGTGGCTATTCACAGCTGTGATCACCGCACACTATAGCCTTGAACTCCTGGGATCACACACTCCTCCAGTCTCGGCCTCCTGGGTAGCTGGGACTACAAGCATGCCTCATTGCACCTGGCTTCCAGTGAACTGATTTTTGACAGAAGTGCAAAAGAACTACAATGAAGGAAAGATAGTCTTTTCAACAAATGGCATGGGAACTGAACCTTAAGTTTCACACCTTATATAAAAATTAACTTAAAATCGATCATATCTTTAAATGTAAAACTTTAGAAAAAAGAAGAAAATTTTTGCTATCTAGGGCTTAGTGATGAATTCTTAGACATGACATCAAAAGCATAATCCATGAAAAAACTGATATATTGAACTTTATCAAAATTAAGGAATTTTGCTCTTAAGTGAGTGAAAGCAGAGGTTGCAGTGAGCCAAGATCACGCCACTGTACTCCAGCCTGGCACCTGGTGACAGAGCAAGACTCTGTCTCAAAAAAAAAAAAAAAAAAGAAAATGAAAATGAAAGCTACAGGCTAGGAGAAAACATCTGCAAACCACATTTCTGACTAAGAATGTATCTAGAATATGTAAAGAAGTCTCAAAACTCAATAGTAATAAAACAATCCACTTAGAAAATGGGCAACAGACATGCAGTGACATTTCCCTGAAGATGATACACAGATGGCAAATATGCACATGAAAAAATATTCAACATTGCTAGCCATTAGGAAAATGTAAATTAAGACCATGATGAGATATTATTACATACCAATTAGAACAGCTGGGATAAAAAAAAGTGACAACAGCAAATGCTGGTGAGGATGCAGAGAAACTGGATCTCACATGTTACTGGTGAGAATACAAATGGTACAAACACATTGGAATACAGTGTGGCAGTTTCTTTAGAAGGTAAATACAATCATACTCCTGGGCATTTATCCCAGATAGATGAATATTTATGTTCACACAAAGGTTATACATAAATGTTCACAGCAGCTTTCTTTGTAAGACTCAAAATCAGAAACAACGAAAACATCCCTTAACAGGTAAATGGTTAAACAAACTGTGGTACATCCATACCATGGAATACTACTTAGCAATAAAAAGGAACAAACTATTGACTCATGCAAAAATTTGGTTGGACTCTAACAGCATTATGTAGAGTGAGAGAGGCCAGTCTTGAAGATTACATGTTATATGGTTCCATTTATATAATATTCTCCAAATGACAAAATTATAGAGTTGGAAAACAAGTTGGTGGCTGCCAGGGTTTAGGGGAGGTGGAGAGGGGTGTGAATATAAAGGGGTAGCATGAGATCTCTTATGGTGATGGAATAGTTCTGTATTTTGATTGCAGTGGTAGTTATGCAAATCTACACAGGTGATAAATGGCACTGTACAAAATTTCAAGGGACCCCCAAAAAACAGAAAAAATCTCAAAAAAGAAGAAGGCTGGAGGACTCACACTTCCTGATCTCAAAACTTACTACAAGGCTATAGTAATCAGTGTAGTACTGACATACAGACATACTGACCAATTAAATAGAATAGGGAGCCCAGAAATAAACCCACACATATGTAATCAAATGATTTTCAACTAGAGTGACAAGACTATTCAGGGAGGAAATGACAATGTTTTCAACAAATAGTGCTGGGAAACTGAATATCCATTTTTTTTTTTGAGATGGAGTCCCACTCTGTCACCCAGGCTGGGGTGCAGTGGCGCCATCTCAGCTCACTACAACCTCTACCTTCTAGGTTCAAGCGATTCTCCTGCCTCAGCCTACTGAGTAGCTGGGATTACATGCTGCTGCCACACCCAGCTAATTTTTGTATTTTTAGTAGAAATGAGGTTTTGCCATGTTGTCCAGGCTGGTCTCAAACTCCTGACCTGACATGATCCACCTGCCTCAGCCTACCAAAGTGCTGGGATTACAGGTGTGAGCCACTGCATCTGGCCTGGATATTATGTTATACAAAATATACGTAACATAAAATGTTATCTACGTTGTCTAGAGGTGTTTGGCTTCCAGGAACTGTTCTGCACCAGTCAGGGAAGGTGATGCTTTCATGTTCAGAAACTGGTTCACTCCAACATAACATAAGATGTGGAATCTCATCTGGAAAGCACCAGACCCTCTTAGGAAGACAAAGCCTATGTTCAAGAGTTATGTGACCTGCTCACATCACACAGAATAACACAGGCACCAGCCCTACACACAGGAGGCTTCTAGTTTGAGAGTGACTGGGTATTGCTGGTCGGAACCAAACTCTGTGCATTGTGCTCTTACTGTGTCCCATTATTTTATTGTTAAGATTCAAGCAACAAGACTGATATCACTGAATTGTATACTCAAAAATAGTTAAAATGGTAAATTTTAAGTTGCATATATTTTATAAAACAATGAAGTTGGACTCTTACCTTATACTACAGATAAAACTTAACTCCAAATGAACAAAAAACTTAAACTTCAGAGCTAAAACTATAAAACTTCTAGAGGAAAACAGGGAGAAAGCTGCAGGGCATTGAATTTGGTGATGATTTATTGGATATAACACCCAAAGCACTGGCAACAAAAGAAAAGGTAAAGTGGACTTTATAAAAGTTAAAAACTTTTGTGCATCAAAGGACACTATCAAGGGAGTAAAAAGACAACTAACAGAACATGATAAAATATTTTCAAATTATATGTTAGATAAGATATTAATATCCAGAATATATAAATAACTCCTACAAGGAAACAACACAAAACCAAACAATCCAATATGAAAATTGGCAAACAAAGAGAATAAGACAATATCTTATTCTCCAAGTAAGATAGACAAATGGACAATAAACATATAAAAAGATGCTCAAGGCCAGGTGAGGTGGCTAATGCCTGTAATCCCAGCACTTTGGGAAGCTGAGGTGGGTGGATTATTTGAGGTCAGGAGTTCAAGACCAGCCTGACCAACATGGTGAAACCCTGTCTCTACTAAAAATACAAAAATCAGCCAGGTGTGGTGGCACACATCTATAATCCCAGCTACTCAGAAGGCTGAGGTATGAGGATGGCTTGATCCCAGGAGGTGGAGGTAGCAGTGAGCCAAGATGGTGTCATGGCATTCCAGCCTAGGTGACAGAGTAAGACTCTGTCTCAAAAAAATAAAAATAAAAAAAGACTGGAGGGGATCCAAGATGGCCGATTAGGAGCAGCTTAGGATTACAGCTCCCAGCGAAAGCGCAGAGAGTGAGTGGATGCCGCATTTCCAGACGGATTATTGCCCACAGACCAGGAGATTCCCAAGTGGAGGAGCTCCACGGGTCGCCAGTATGGCTGTTTTGGCCGGCGTGGCTGTTTTGGCTGGCTCGGCTGTTTTGGCCAGTGCAGCTATTTTGGCCAGTTCGGTGGTTATCAGCACAAAATACGTGGGTCCGGGCGCCATTTTAGCTGGCGATTGGAGCTCCTGGGAGACAGAATCACCCATTCGACTGATGAAAAAAAGGGACTGAAACAGGGACCCAGGCCAGGAGATTCCCAGGCAAAAAAAGTGCCATGAATCTCAGTGCAGCTGTTTGAGCTAGCTCAGTGAGTCGCCGCACGGGAAATCACACAGATCCTGGTGCCTTTTCAACAGGCAACTGGGACTCTTGGGAGACATCATCTGTTCAACTAAAAAAAATAAAAAATAAAAAAAGGGGTCTGAGGCAGGGAGCCAGGTGATCAGGCTCAGCCAGTCCAACCCCCACAAAAAAACAGCAATCTGAAACACTCTGGATTGAGAGTTTCACAGCAAGCACAGCTGAACTCGGGACAGTCTAGCTCTGTGGGGGAGGGGCATCCGGCATTACCGAGGCAGTCCACCACTATGGAGGTAGTCCGCCATTGCCGAGGGAGCCCGCCACTGCCGAGGCAGCCTGCCATTACAGAGGTGTCATTACAGAGAGTCCGCCAATACAGAGGTGGGCCGCCATTGCCTAGGCAGTTCTAACTATATCCATATAAACAGGACTGCAGGGAAGTTCACACGGCAGCTGGGCGGAGCCCACAGCAGCTCAGCAAAGCCTCTGCAGGCAGACAGTGACTAGGCTGCCTCCTTGCTGGGCAGGGCAGCCCTGAAAAAAGGCAGCAGCACAATAGAAACTCATAAATAAAGCCCTAAATCCCCAGGACAGAGCACCTGTGAAAAAAAAAGGGTAGGGGGGTTATGAGTTCTGCTGCAGCAGACTTAAACGGACCTGCCCAGCAGCTCTGAATGAACAATGGAGCTCGCAGCTCAGCACTTGAGCTCCTATAACGGACAGACTGTCTCCTCAAGCAGCTCCCTGACCCCTGTATATCCAAAGAGTCACCTCATAAAGGAGAGCTCAGACTGACATCTGGTGGGTATCCTTCTAGGACAAAGATAGCAGAAGAAGAAACTGGCAGCAACCCTTACTGTTCTGCAGCAGCTGCAGGTGATCCCCAGGCAAGCAAGGCCTGGACTGGACCTCAGCAGCCCTACAGCAGAGAGGCCTGAATGTTAGAAGGAAAACTAAGAAACAGAAAGAAATAACTTCATCATCAACAAACTGGACGTCTACTCAGAGACCCAATCTGAAAGTCAACAACTGCAAAGACGACAGGTGGATAAATCCACAAAGATGGGAAGAAATCAGCACAAAAAGGATGAAAACACCCAAAACCAGAACGCCACTCCTCCTACAAGGGATCACAACTCCTCACCACCAAGGGAACAAGGCTGGATGTAAAATGAGTGTGATGAATTGACAGAATCAGGCTTCAGAAGGTGGGTAATAAGAAACTTCTTTGCACTAAAAAAAATGTTCGAACCCAATGCAAAGAAACTAAGAACCTTGAAAAAAGATTTGACAAAATGCTAACGAGAATAAACAACTTAGAGAGGAAGATAAGTGAATTGATGGAGCTGAAAAACACAACACAAGAACTTTGCAAAGCATACACAAGTTTCAACAGCTGAACTGACCAAGCAGAAGAAAGGATATCAGAGGTCAA
This sequence comes from Cacajao melanocephalus, assembly GCA_963573385.1. Classification (NCBI taxonomy): domain Eukaryota; kingdom Metazoa; phylum Chordata; class Mammalia; order Primates; family Pitheciidae; genus Cacajao; species Cacajao melanocephalus. The sequence goes on along the minus strand of CAUYLG010044650.1, from coordinate 48 downwards.
AGATCAACTCAATGAAATAAAACGAGAAGGCAAGATTAGAGAAAAAAG
>CAUYLG010044649.1:0-13985 GCA_963573385.1 Cacajao melanocephalus | reverse complement strand
CATTTGACCCAGCAATCCCATTACTGGGTATATATCCAAAGGATTATAAATCGTTCTACTATAAGGACACATGCACACAAATGTTCATTGCAGCACTGTTTACAATAGCAAAGACCTGGAACCAACCCAAATGCCCATCGATGATAGACTGGACACAGAAAATGTGGCACATATACACCATGGAATACTATGCAGCCATAAAAAATGATGAGTTCGTGTCCTTTGTAGTGACGTGGATGAACCTGGAAACCATCATTCTCGGCAAACTGATGCAGGAACAGAAAATCAAACACCACATGTTCTCACTCATAGGTGGGTGTTGAACAATGAGAACACATGGACACAGGGAGGGGAGCATCACACACTGGGGTCTGTTGGGGGGAATTAGGGGAGGGACAGCAGGGGGTGGGGAGTTGGGGAGAGAGAGCATGGGGAGAAAAGCCAGATATAGGTGATGGGGAGGAAGGCAGCAAATCACACTGCCATGTGTGTACCTATGCAACAATCTTTCATGTTCTTCACATGCACCCCAAAACCTAAAATGCAATAAAAAAAATAACAAAGTAAAAAAAAAAAGAAACATTTAGTATAAATTCAGTAGAAACATTTATGTATAAATTTAGTCATTATGGCATGTCATAGGAAGATATTAAGGAAAGATAACTTCAGGAAATAAGCATATTTTCATTTGTTGAATATCTATTCATTTGGGATTACATAAAACTAATGCACATTTCTTACCCAACATAACTATTACTAAAGCAAGATGAGTTTTGCTAGTTGAACTACAGATTGGTTTTTAGGATTGTATTTAAAAAAAAAAAAAACCCTCAAATCAGATCTGCCCTCAAAATTGCTTAGAGATGCAAATTGTGGGCATCAATAGTAGTTTCTAAATGTGGCTAACTGTGGGTGCAACCAGTCTTTCATACTCTAAGAATAAAAAGAGTCCAATTTAATATACAAATCACTAATTACACCTACAGTGATATAATTTTACAAGTAGTTTCAGGCTGAAGAGAACACATGTTCAAACTGAGTGGACACATTTAAAAATATAACCTTAAATAATTATATGTCACTGAAAAGAATTTTTCTAAACTATTACATTGTATAGTACTAGGACATGTCACAAATCCATCAAATGTGGTTTTGAATTTGCTTGTTATTTAAATTGATAACTAAATTGCCAGTCATATTTTGATATAAATGAGCTCCATGATTCATGAAGTATTCTATTTAAAATTTTAAAGTTATTGGTTCAACAGTACATGTAGTTTCATAATATTTTATACTTTCCTTACACCAAAATAAATTATTTTAACCAAACTATGTATACTTTATAATCTGTCTGGAAATAGTTTTAAAGGTATTTTGGAAATGATATAATTCCAATGTATATGCAACAATTTTGTATTTTTCTTTTTTAAATGCTGTATGTCTGTATTTAATCATGTGACATTTAAAATTTCAAACCTAATTATAGATTGATTTTGCTCTTCATAACGTGGTTTTTAAACAACTATTACACTTACGAGGTAATAGGATCCTTTGTTTAAAAACAACTATGCAGTTCTTAAGATGTCCAGAAGATGTCTTTTTTGCCCTTTCATTTTGACAACTGCTTTCAATTACAGTGTTATGACAATCTACTCTACACTATTACTATATTGGCATCATCAGTTTATTTTCTTTTATGATTTTGTATAAATGCTGAATATGTTACTTTTATAATAAAAAGTGTCTTAAAATAAATTAGCAAAAATAAATGTAATAGGTTTCACTGGAGAAAAATGTTCAGAATAGACATATATAAAGCAGAAAAAACATAACTTACACTTTTACCACTTAGCATTTTGGCATATTTTCTTTTAGTCACTTTTCCTATGGACTTTTAATATATTTGAGATCTTCATTTGATTTTTATGTACACATTGTTAAATTTTGAGCTATTTATATTTCTTATAAATCATTAATTAAATTTCATCTGAATTTCTGAGTAGCTGGGATTACATCACTACATCAGGTGCAGTGGCTCACACCTGTAATCCTAGCACTTTGGGAGACCAAGTTGGGTAAATCACCTGAGGTCAGGAGTTCAAGACCAGCCTGGCCAACATGGCGAAACCCATCTCTACTAAAAATACAAAAATTAGCTGGGAATGGTGGCACACACCTGTAATCCCAGTTATGAGAGGGGCTAAGGCAGGAGAATCTCTTGAACCAGGGAGGCAGAGGTTGCAGTGAGCTGAGATGGTACCACTGCATTCCTGGGTAACAGAGTGAGACTTTGTCTCAAAAAAAAAAAAAAAAAAAACTGTAAAAGACTGTAAACTATTTATTCATCAAGGTATTTTGCTAAGATGTATAATTTCTCCAGTAAAGTTATTATGTCTCTTCTCCCAGCAAATGTCTTGATTTATTTTATAAGTAGTCAAATGCATGATTATATAACTTGTTTTCATTAAAGACAATTCCAAAAACAACCTGGTAAGCTAGAAATTAAGGCACTTTATAGGGCAGAAGCCTCCAAAGCTGATCTGAATGTAGATAGTATGAAATTAATCTGATTTCTATATATGAAGATTAACTATGATTAATTGTTCAATAAGAACTTTATTATTTATTTCTATTTAAAAAAAAATTTTGGTACAGATGGGGTCTCACTATGTTGCCCAGGCTGGTCTCAAACTGCTGGCTTCAAGCAATCCTCCTGCCCCTGCTCCCACAAAGTCCTGGGATTACAGGCATGAGCCACCATGTCTGGCCATTTACTTCTATTTTTCTAGTCTTAGGTTTTTTTGACTATTGATACAAAATTAACTGATTGTGAATCTATTTTTGCCTAGAATATTTAGTGTGCACTATGTATTTGTGTCTACAGGCACTCCTGACTAGTCTACAAATAACCCTTATATTTAAGTAACATGCCATTTCACTCTTCGTAAGCTATCAAATATTATGAAAAGTTAATATTTTAAAACATTAGACCTTACTCTTAGTCATGCTCTAGGCTCTTGGCTTCAATTAAATATTACTTACATAAAGGGAGGTAAGTTTTTCATAATATTATATTAGTAGGAGCAAGCACTTATGGCCAATTTATTTTGGTATTCAGTGAAGTTAACCAAATCAGTTTGGTTATGGGCTAGAAACTGGCTGGTTTTTCTGATGCCTTGCTATAAAACTCAGAGCTTCTGGACCGCCTGCAAGTGCTAACTACTTGTTCATTTTTATACATCTTTGTTCCTTCTCCATTATTGAAATATTTTTAAAGAAACACCTATGCTAAATTGCAATTTAAATTCTCAGTTGTCTTTTAGAACTAAGTCAGCAAGAAATGCCCCAGCTATTTTATTAGTAATATTATTTCTATAAGTTTTCATTTTACAAAAATGTTAATTATACCATTCTAATATTACTGTTTTTCTTTCCATTGTGAATAAAATTGTTTTGTAAACTACTAAAAAGACATTTCTCAGACTTAATTTATGCATTTTTTATCTTAAGATTTTTGTTTTGGTAATGATTTTTCCTTAAAATTAAGATAAAATGAATGATTTAATAGCAAAGACATACAATGTTGTAATCTAAAAATAGAATAGTATATTCAAAGGAACTTAGAAGTAGCTCAAAGTATTAGTTGCCTGAAATCAAATTATCTTTCTCTTGTATTTTTTAAAGCACTACCTTAACTATATGCTTTTTTAGGTAAATCAAAAGGTCAGTTTATCAACATTGTCATTTTCCATATAAGATTCTAATGATTCTGAAATGCTAAATTTTAAATTAGAACAGATTTTGTCTATCATTAAAAATAACAGTATTTCTATATGCTCTGAATAAAAATCTATTGAGATAAAATTGTTTTTTCCAAAATAGTTACATTTTTATCAAACATTAAAATAGAAATGGATATGAAGAATTTTTAACAAATAGCATTTTACATTTTCATTTGGTTTTTAATTTTATAATTGTAATTAACTTCTAAATGTTTGCAAATATTTTATACCAGCAGTTATAAACATTATAAAGAGTAAAAAAAATTAGTGATAATCTTACTACTTTTGTAAACCACAAAAATAATGACTATAATTTAAATAGAAAAAAGATATTGTGATATGATTTTTGTTTGTTTCCAGTGGGGTTGAAGTGATTTAAAAGCTATAGATTTTAATCAAGAGCTGCATATTTTTCTTCTTGCTTATTATAGAACATTATTTTTTCTAGAAAATATTTTCAATAATTTTAGTGGTTTGGCTCTACTATTTGTTCCATCTTTAATTATAACACAGCCCTTCCTCTCTCTTCCCTCTCAGAATGTTTTACAAGTTTGTCTCTCAAATAACAACCAAAAAAGACTAATCAGTAAAATATATAGATATATCAATAACATTTTAAAGTTTCTAATTATTTCTTTTTCCTCTATCAATTTGGTTTAAAAGAGGTATTTACAAACACTGGTAGCCTACTTTCCTATGGCCTTTCATTTTATATGAAGTGCTTTAAAAGAGTTCAATCAACCTTAACGGTGCATTTCCAGTTAAGGAAATAGAATGGGTATAAGTCAATTTGAGCTCCCAGACAAACAAGTGTCTTCAGAAAGAATAGGCATAAATGGGTTTAGAAATCAGAGTACGAGTAAAATGCAGTGAGCAGAGCACTCAGGGAAGCCAGATACAATGGAAAGAGTAAAATACTGCAGAGCTTTTTAAGCTTCACACAATTGGAACAATGGACTTGATCCAGCCATCTATGTTAAACTGTTAAAAGATAGGTGAAAAGCAAGCTGGAATTCTATAAAGAGTGTTGAGGAACAGTAGAATGAAGAGCTTTAAATCTAAAGAGAATGAATACAATTCAATAGGATGGCAATGAAGTCAAAATTGGCATATTTCCCTGGTTACCTTGTAAAGGACTCTGTTCTGTTTTAGGAATTAAGCCATGATTAGCAACGAAGTAGTCTTTAAACTGCCACAATTGGAGTTTTTAAACATCATACTATACATATGTGATTTTTACAGTACATTCACATATATCCATGGAAGAAGAAATACATGTGGATCTCATATAGTTGTAACAACTCAATATTCTAGTCTATAGCAATCAGTACACTGTATCAAACTTCCTGCCACCTAGAAAAAAGAAAGGCTAATTTAGTGGCAAAGGTTTGAATGCACAAATAGATTAAATGGTTTGATTTTTTAATTAGCTGTAATCAATCAGACTTATATACATTTTGGGGAAATTTTTCTTAAATATATTGATGTATTTTCCTGCTTTAACAAATATAATAAACGAAATTTTATTTTCAATGATTTATAGTGCTTCGGGGCCATAGTTGTGCATGATTTGCCATTTTAGAGAAATGTAGCTGAGGAGAAGTGTATAGAATGTGCTTTGAACTTACGCTATAACCTTGGGAGTTGCTTAAGGCCAAATTCCCTTATATGACTTTTATGTGTGTCCCTTCAATTATTATGATGCTGAAATAACTTTTCTAGTTAGTTGAAGATTCCAATATTAATGGAGTCATTACTATATTGTTAAATTATGTTTTGAATGAAGATATAATTATATTTATGGAAACATGGTAAACTCTATAAATTGAAACAATACAATAAAACTGAAACCCAAAAGTGTTAATGGTAACACATTGGGCTGTTGTGAACTCACAAGAAGTATAACTATGAGAATGTCAGTCACATAATTGTCATCCTTTAATAGTTCAATTATTAAATGTTTTAAATACTTATTCTAAGATTTAGTATTAACTAATGTTGACATTATCAAGAATTTAATGATAGCTATAACAGAGATTTCATAAATTGATTATTATCATGGTACTGTTTTAGCATAATGCTATTTGCAGATTTTTTTCCAATGCATTGTAAGAAAATAAGAGTAGAAATTCGGCCAGGCACAGTGGCTCACACCTGTAATCCCAGCAGTTTGAGAGGCCGAGGTGGGCAGATCACAAGGTCAAGAGATTGAGACCATCCTGGCAAACATGGTGAAACCCCGTCTGTACTAAAAGACAAAAATTAGCTGGGCATGGTGGCTTGTGCCTGTAGTCCCAGCTACTCAGGAGGCTGAGGCAGGAGAATTGCTTGAATCCGGGAGGCGGAGGTTGCAGTGAGCCAAGATCACACTGCTGCACTGCAGCCTGGCGCCTGGCGACAGAGCAAGACTCTGTCTCAAAAAAAACAGAGTAGAAATTTATATTTACAACATGAGTATTTCAGTCACTTCAATTTTTTAAAGAAAAACTATCAAAAACAGCTATTTGCTGGGTATAGTAGCTCCTGCCTGTCATCCGTGGAGGCAGGAGGATCACTTGAGTCCAGCAGTTTGAGAATGCAGTGAGCTATGATTGTGCCACTGTACTTCAGAACTGGGGTGACAGAGAAAACAAAACAAAAGTTTTGGCTGGAAATCACTTCTCTCTTGTATTTCAAAAACAATTTTAAAAAGTGAGATATTTGTTTCTAATATATGGTTTCCAATAGTTGTTTCTAATAGACGCTTCATATTTTTACATTCAAAAGATTAGTTAAGAATACTATTATGAGCTTAGAGGGAAAAATCAAATGGAAACAAAGCAGAACTAATGATTTCTAGAGTAATTTTATTTCTATTTGGTTATAAATAGCTTGACCTCCCTTACTGGATCATAAACATGTATTTTTCTTTGAGATCGGTTACTAATATTTACATACTGTTTTATTTCTCGCCAAATTTTTAAATTGCATTCATCATGTTTTCAAACATCTTTTCATGTGTTTGAAAAGAACTAAAGATCTTTTCATGTACTTATAGGGGAAGAAAAACTAAAGTGACTTTTTAAATTATAAAATCAAATCTACCCACTAATTTGCTGGTATAAGATTATATAAACATATTAAAAATATATGAACTTATATTTTTTAAAAATTGATACTATTCCTTTGATGTAAACTCACTTATTCATTTGTATGTGCAATCAAGTTTACCATAACTAAATGGCCTATACATTAAAGAGATAAGCACAGGACTAATGTTACAGTAGAAAACAGAGGATACACAACTAACAGAAAGAATAATAGAGAGCTGTCTTACTACATACTACATCACTTCCATTTCATGACATTATATTTTTACTGTTCTTTTACATTTTCTAAAGACGTCATCATCTGGGAGATGAAAATATCAGTTATATACAGTCTTTTATCAAATATTCAATTGAGTATAACAGTACAACAAACAAAACAGTATTAGAACCAACCTACAAGATCTAAGAAATTATTTCCCCCAGGAATTGCAAACAGAAGTCTTCAGGAACACTGGCTGGGCACGGTGGCTCACACCTGTAATCCCAGTATTTCGGGAGGCCAAGGTGAGTGGATCACTTGAGTTCAAGACTAACCTGGCCAAGATGGCAAAACCCATCTCTACTAAAAATACAAAAATTAGCCAGGTGTGGTGGTGGACACCTGTAATTCCAGCTACTCGGGAGCCTGAGGCAGGAGAATTGCTTGAGCTCAGGAGGTAGAGGTTGCAGTGGGCTGAGACAGACCCACTGCACTCCAGCCTGGACGAGACGGAGATTCTGTCCAAAAAAAGGAATGGGGAAAGGGAAAAGGGGAAAGGGGAAAGGGTAAAAGGGAAAGGGGAAAGGAAGGGAGGGAAGGAAGGAAGGAAGTAGGTAGGTATGGAGGTTAAGAGTCTTCAGAAACATGCCACATAACCTCAATGAAGGAGGCTAGATATAAGAAAAATTAACAGCCAGAAATATAGTCAACTGCACTTGTACTGAAATATAATTTGCTAGATAGCCTCCATTTGCCCTTCCAGATCTACTCACTGCCTTTCTCCTCCTTCTCTGTGACTATAAAGACTCACCTTTAAGGACAACATCATTTAGGGTCATTTGTCCCTCTAGCTGGCAGCTGGCTGTAGCCAGTGGAAGACAGTAGAAGTAGATAGAAGAGTAAAAGAGTGAGAGTTGGGCTTTAGTAGCACCTGCATTCTACAAGAACTACAGTTCCTATTGGGCTCTCCTAAAATATCTAGGTTCTGGTGAACTCTCGTCCTCTTACACCTTCAGGCCTACAGGCATCACAAGTTCAGATGCTTCACCTGCCAGAGCACGGTGGCTCACACCTGTAATCCCAGCACTTCAGGAGGCCAAGGCAGATGGATCACTTGAGGCCAGGAGTTCGAGACTAACCTGGCAAACATGATGAAACCCCATCTCTACTAAAAATATGAAAATTAGCCAGGTGACAGAGTGAGACTCTGTCTCAAAAAATAAAAAATAAAATGCTTCACAAATCCTGGTGTTTCCTTTAATTCTATCCACACTTTTTAAGTAGTCCCTTCACTAAACTCCTCAATGACCCCATTTGAATTTGCCACTTGTTTCCTGCTGTGATCCCAGTACGTACAATACCTATATGACACAAATGTGTGATACTGGGGAATTAGATTTTAAATTAAAATGGAAAAACTAGCAATGGAAAACCGAAATGTCTGTTTACCTTTATAATACATTAGTCTTCTGGTTTAGACCTAGACACCTGACACCTCTTTCTTTCACAGCAAGATGTTAATGTCAGGTTAGAGTTGTGATGTCCAACATGGAAACAGACTTCAATTGTGGGAGCTATATTTTTAGTTTCATAAAAAAGCAAAACAAAACAACTGGGATTGAGAGAGTTCTAGTTTATCATTGCTTAGATAGCACTCCCCATACCTCGCTATCGGCCAGGAAGATTTATGCTGAACAAAGAGAAAAGTGGGATTAGAACACCAGAGTTCTTTGGTTCCATCAAGAATCATACCCCACAAATAGAGATAACTGGATAATATAACTGTGCTCTTCTCAATTGAAGTTAAAAATGCTACAAATAATTTAACATTTAAATACATTTTTTCCCTATAACTTTCACAGAACTGCTTGGCTGTATATTTAACCTACTGATCAAAAGAATTTCCTCAAGTTTACATTTATAGATGTTTTCAATGAGAGCACATAATTTTCTTCTGCATTCAACAAACATGTAAAAAATATTGATGACTATGGAAAACAAGTAATAATTGCTGTGGTTAAGAATCATCTATGGATACTAAAATTAGTAGATGACAGTATAAACAGGGTATCTGCAACGTCTCTAAGAATTTCCCTACAAGATACTTTTTAATTACAAATAGAAAAAAATAGTAATTGTAAACTGATAAACACTTTAACCAAATAATCAAATTTAATATCACTAAAATATATCAATATCCTGATATGATGCACTGATAAGGGCACAAAATCATTCTGTAGTATTCCTGCCAAAATTACCACATGATCATGAGAAAACATCAGACAAACCCAAACTAAGGGACATTCTACAATATAATTGGCCAATAAGTCTCTAAAAGAAGCAACGGCATTGCATGACAAGGACTGAAGAAGTCATATTGGAGAAAGCTAAGAGACATGACAACTAAGTAATTTATAGGATACTGGATTGGATCTAGAACCAGAAAAAGGGCATTAGTGGGAAAACTGTTGAAATTCAAATAAAGTCTATAGATTAGTTAACAGTTTATTGTTAATTGCTTAGTTTAAATAATTGCTATGTTATATAAAATGCTATGTAAAGTGTTAACATTAGGAAAAGCTGGGTGAGGAAATCACTATTTTTAAAACTTTTCTACGTGTTCAAAATTATTTCTTTAAAAATGAGAATTTAAATTTTGAAATATAAATTACTGATGATGTTCCTGATCCAAGTTGTCATTTTACTGGTGTAGAAGCAAAACTATCAGGGAGTAAGCCCAACCACCACTTTATTTCACACATTCTTCACAAATTCTGGAAAGTCTTAGGAATCTTCCGTATTTTATTTTCATATCACAATCTAAAATATAAATTAGTTTACTTTAAAAACACACATTCCTTTTATAAGTAAGAACTTAACTCATTTTGAAGCCATCATATCTTGAAAATAACTAAGTGGGAATTTTTGTAAGAAAATCACTTTATTCAGGCAATTAGAATGAGTATAACAATACAATAAAAACTGTATAATTATGAAATAAATTATTTATTACATTAAGACCACTATTTTTATTGTTCCAAATTTTTACTAATTAGTTGAACTAAAAATTTACAAACTAGTCCTAAAACATAAACTGTTTTATCTAGAAAGTGGGAAATTACTTACAGATAGATGTATAAATTGTGGAAGAGAGAGCCAATTGCCTCCTGGGCTTGTTCTGTCATTCTTCCTTAGTAAAAGAACTCTGATTATTAGCTAGGAATAGTGCTTCTCTTGCAGCTAAATGTGGCCCTTTGTTTTGGCAAATGACTTACATGTGGTAGTGTTGTATGGAAACTTCCTGGAAGTCTTTTTAAAAGGAAAGGGAGAAAATACTGTAGCTTGGAACAAGATTATGATGAAGGAAGTCCAGCTGGACCAGGAGGAAAAAGACCTTAGAGATGATGGCATAATAAATGGGACTGTCCCACCAGTCCATAGAACTGCCATACTGACCCTGGAATAATTAACTTATATGGCAAGAAATAAATTTATATCTTGTTAAGTCATTGTTATTATGGTTTCACTATTACATGAAGCACAACCTAATCCTAACTGATACAGGAACATTCCCAGAAAAGAGATATGAAGGACTTTTGTACTAAAATTATAGCAGAAAGATACAACTTAATGAGAAATGAAAAAGCAAAGAACAAAAGAAGATTTTATGGAAAAGCAGAAACTGGACAATGGTAAAATGAAAGCAGCAACTGGTTCTGAATGAGACATAAAGTCATTGCAAGTGGTTTAATGTCAGTATAAAAAGGGGTCATGCAAGAATAAACTCTAGAATTTGAAGCTCTTAAAAACATGAAGATGAAAAAGGACTCATACTTAAATTCACTAATTATTAGCATCTGAGAGAAAATAACTGTACCTCAAAATACCTTGGTTAAAAATTATTAGCAGAGTGTATCACTCAGTGGTTTTGGTTGCAAGCAAAATTACTCTTGATATAGCACACAGGATAGTTCACAGAACAGAAAGGCTGAGAAACCAGGCTCTTCGAATGAGAACGAGCGGAGCATCGTGGCCAAAACCACAGGTAGTGTCATGTCACAGGATCACCTTAATTATGGTGCCAGTGCCATGCTGCTGCCCAAATATGGATGCCACTAGATGGATGCAATAAGGCCTTGATGTTCCTGCTGCAATCAAAATGAATTCTAAAGATTCCTGCTTTTTTGTTTCCCGTGTACTACACTGAAAGGCCCAGGAAAAAGATGGCTAAACTTAGGTCGCCTGCCGGAACTTTAGTTATTAAAGAAAAGAAGTATATGTACTTTTTAACATCTGTAATGAGAGATGTGGCCTGTCTTCCCACTAAGGCTCTCACAGTGGCAAATTCCACAAAGGACAGGGATTCAAATGCTGCACAGCCAAAAAGAGACAAATATGCAGTACATTGAATAATTTTAAATGAACAGGAATATTGATTTTTAATGTATCTAGAAGTTTTTAAAAACTTACTTCACTATAAAGCGGGAAAACATTGGTATTACTAGGGAATTGTTCTTTTTTGCCTAATTTTCCCACCCCCTTTCTTCAGAGTCCTTTGGGAAATTCCTCCTCTATGCATTAGTGTTGGGGCTGCTAATCATAGGAGTAGGCACACAGAACCTGAAATTGAGATTTGGACATTGGTAGAGAGTTCTTTGGTTTATTTCCTCTGTTGCAATTGCTTAACTGGGAGATTTGAGTCTGTCTGGCAGCCATTTGTCTGCCACTAGGAGAGACTCTAAAAGAATAAAGCAATGCAAACAAAGAGTTGGAGAGAATCTTGACAGCAGTATTTGAGGCTTCAGATGCACTCTTTCCATAAGATGCACTCTTGCACTTCCCAATTACATGAGCCAATAAATCCTTTTTGGAGGAGTTGAATTTCTGTCACTTGAAACCAAGTATTCTGACTTTGTGCAATGCATAAGATCTAGAAGATAATAAGTCAGTATCATTTGAGTCCCGCAATTACAAATATTTGAAAAAATACAGTTCAACATAAGAGTGGGATAGGAAGGCTATCTGGACAACAATTCATAAAGCAGATTATTTTTAAAAGTAAAGACAATGCAACCTCTCTTAGAATCAAAGGAACAATGGCTTGAGAAAAGAGCTGTGAAGTTAACAATTCCTTGAGAATATAAAAAACATCAAAAGCATGAATAAAAGACATAGATATAAACTATAGCAGAGGAAATTCATGTTTAAGAATTTCCTTTACCACTAAAGAACTTACTGATGTAACAAAACTACCTTTACCCCCAAAACAATTGAAATATATTTTTAAAATTAAAAAATAAAAATTTCCTAATAGAGAAGAAATAACTGAATGTTATAGATCATTTTCTTAAAAGGTTAGAATTTAGCCTGCTTGAGTTAATATAAAGCCTAAATAATACTGTAATGAAAGTCAAAGGATCCGTTATAAACAAATCTCTCATTACCTATCTATATAATCTTATCTTCTGAACCTGTGATGTCTTACCTCTAAAGCAAGTGTGATGGTTAATACTATCAACTTGATTAGATTGAAGGATGCAAAGTATTGTTCTTCAGTGTGTCTGTGAGGGTGTTACCAAAGGAAATTTACATTTGAGTTAGTGAACTGGGAGAGGAAGACTCACCCTCAATCTGGGTGGGCACCATCTAATAAGCTGTCAGAGCAACTAGACTAGCGGAGTCTTCCTACCTTCATCTCTTTCCTGTGCTAGATGCTTCCTGATCTCAAACATCGGACTCCAAGTTTTTCAGCTTTTGGACTCTTGGACTTAACACCAGTGGTTTGTCAGGGGCTCTCAGGCCTCCGGCCACAGACTGAAGACTGCACTGTCAGCCTCCCTACTTTTGAGGTTTTGGGACCCCAACTGGCTTCCCTGCTCCTCAGCTTGCAGACGGCCTATTGTGGGACTTCAACTTGTGATCTTGTCAGTTAATACTCCTTAATAAACTGCCTTTCATATATACATCTATCCTATTACTCCTGGCCCTCTAGAGAATCTAATACAGCAAGCATCTCTTTCACCTCTAAAATTGTAACAACATTCAAAATTGATTTCAATCTGACAATTGCATTTTTTGCTACTATCTACAGTCATGAGCTTAGACAAAAACAGGCAGGAGAAATACTTGAACAAAACATTTCAGATCAGACGTTTCAGTTTAATACAGAATATAATTTAGTGATATTGATCTTTGGAATTCTTTTTGAAACTGCCTCATGCATTTCATTTTTGGTCACTGTACTATATTCTTACTCTATAAATTAGCCCCCTTTTCAACTTCTGACACATATATAGAAAACCACCCACAGCTTCTGAACTATTTTTAAAATTTTATTACATCAAAATACACAAAACATAAAATCTACCATTTTAACCTTCATTTTTTAAATTGTGGTCAAATACACATAAAATTTACCACCTCGACTATTTTTAAGTGTACAGTTTAGTGGCATTAAGTACATTCACATTGGTGTGCAACCATCACTAATACCTATATCCAGGCCTCTTTTTATCTTGCAAAACTGAAACTCTGTACCCATTAAACAATAACTCCCATCCTTCCTCCCCCAAGTCTCTGGCAACCACCATTTTAACTTCTGTCTTTATGAATCTGACTACTCTAGATCATATAAGTGTAATCATACAGTATTTGTACAATAATTTTGTGTATAGCTTATTTCACTTAGAATAATGTCTTCAAGGTTCATCCAGGGCTGAGCACAGTGGCTCTTGCCTATAACACCAAGACTTTGCAAGGCTGAGGTCGGAGGATTGCTTGAGCCCAGGAGTTCAAGACCAGCCTAGGCAACATAGTGAGACTCCATCTTTAAAAAAAATAAAAATAAGCCATCAATCTCAGCAAACTGACACAAGAACAGAAAACCAAATACCGCATGTTCTCACTCATAAGTGG
>CAUYLG010044648.1:0-96148 GCA_963573385.1 Cacajao melanocephalus | reverse complement strand
TTTTTTTTTTTTTTTGAGACTGAATCCCACTCTGTCACCCAGGCTGGAGTGCAGTGGTGCAGTCTTCGCTCACTGTAGCCTCCATCTCCCGGGTTTAAGCAATCCTTCTGCCTCAGCCTCCCAAGTAGCTGAGACTACAGGCGTGCACCACCACACCCAGCTAATTTTTGTATTTTTAGTAGAGATGGGGTTTCACCATGTTGGCCAGGCTGGTCTTGAACTCCTGATCTCAAGTGATTTGACTGCCTCGGCCTCCCAAAGTGCGGGGGTTACAGGTGTGAGCCACCACGCCTGGCCACAGCAGGTCTTTTCTTGAGCACCCACTATGCATGAGGCCTCTGCTGGGAATTCCCATCATTCACCCTCATAGCAGCTCTGCAGGAAGGAGCTGTCTGCCCCCAAGTCATACAGTGGACAACTGCAGTTTGGGGTTCAGCCTTGGCCACCCTCCTCCCACTTCCTCCCCGCCTATGCCTTCCTCCCCGCCTGTGCCTTCCTCCATTCCTTTCCATTGTTAACCCAAGATGGAAGACATTATACCAAGAGTCATTTCTCAGGATGTGCACATAACAAGAAAGAGTGTTTTTATCCAGATACCCACAGCCCACCAGCCATGTGACCTTGGGCAATTTAGAACCTCCAAGGAGGGTCTGGCTCTGTCTTCCATGCTGGAGTGCAGTGGCATGATCATAGTGCACTGCAGCCTTGACCTTCCAGGCTCAAGCGATCCTCCTGCCTCAGCCTCCCAAGTAGCTGGGACTACAGGTGTGCACCACCATCATGCCCAGCTAATTTTTTAAAAAAGATATTTAGTAGCAACAGGGTCTTACTATGTTGCCCAGGCTGGTCTCGAACTCTTGACCTCAGACAGTTTTCCTACCTTGGCTTCCCAAAGTAGTGGAATTACAGGCATGAGCCACCATACCCTGGTGTGGTTTTATCTTTAAAATTGGGATAAGGTCAGCCATGGTGACTCACACTTGTAATCCCAGCACTTTGGGAGGGCAAGGTGGGAGGATCGCCTGGGCTCAGGAGTTTGAGATCAGCCTGGATAACATAGCAAGACCCTATCTCTACCAGAAAGAGTAACTGAGGATAATACCATCAGCATCTTGGGTTGTTGTGAGAATTAAATGGGGAATTTTATGTCAGGGAGTTAGTGAGGTGTCGATCACATAGTGACCCTATTATTCATATAAATTCAATGGATATTAACTGAGGTGCTTGATGCAAGTCTCAGTGAAGTGGCGGTCATGGCCTCTGTCCCCATGGCACAGATGGTCTGTTCTGCTTTGGAAGCACTGGAAGGGCTTGATGTCAGGAGTTCAAGCCCACCCTGGCCAGCATGGTGAAACCCCATCTCCACTAAAAATACAGAAAATAAATTAGCCAGGCATGGTGGCATGCACCTCTAGTCCCAGCTACTCAGGAGGCTGAGGCAGGAGAATTGCTTGAACCTGGGAAGCAAAGGTTGCAGTTGCAGTGAGCCAAGATCATGCCACTGCACTCTAGCCTGGGTGACAGAGTGAGACTCCGTGTCAAAGAAAAAAAAAAAAGAATGGGCCAGGCACAGTGGCTCACACCTATAATCTTAACACTTTAGGGGACTGAGGCAGGCAGATTGCCTGAGCTCAGAAGTTTAAGACCAGCCTGGGGAACACGGTGAAACCCTGTCTCTACTAAAATACAAAAGAAATTAGCTGGCTATGGTGGTGAGCACCTATAGTCCCAGCTACTTGGGAGGCTGAGGCAGGAGAATTGCCTGAAGCCGGGAGGTGTAGGTTGCAGTGAGCCGAGATCGTGCCACTGCACTCCAGCCTGGGCGACAGAGTCAGACTCCATCTCAAAAAAAAAAAAAAAAGTCTAGACTGCACCACTCCACTGTCTATGCAGGGTAGGCCAGTGAGGCTCTGAAAGAGGGGAGGTCTAGCCCCCTCTTAGGGCAAGTCTGGTTCTGGTCCTCAGGGCTCCCACAGAAGCAAAAGTTGAGCCCCTTTCAAGAGTCATTGGCGGGAGTTGGGCACAGCGGCTCGCACCTATAATCTCAGCACTTTGGGAGGCTGAGGTGAGGGGATTGCTTGGGCTCAGGAGCTTGAGACCAGCCTCGGCAACATAGCGAGATCCCTATCTCTACAAAAAAAAAAAAAAAATACAAGAAGTAGCTTGGTATGGTGGTTCGTGCCTGTAGGCCCAGCTATTCAGGAGGCTTTCTGTGGGAGGCTCGCTTGAGCCCAGGAGGTTGATGCTGCAGTAAGCCAGGATCGCACCACTGCACTCCAGCCTAGGGGACAGAGAGAGAGAAAGCCTGTCTCACCAAAAAAAAAAAAAAAGGAGTCATTATCAGGGGATCTCAGTTCCACCCTGATCCTGTCATCCCAGCTCTGCCTTTGTGTGACAGTGAGCATGTTACATTACCCCCCAAGCCTCAGTGTCCCGTCTGCAGAGGGGCATGGCAGGACCTTCCTTAGGGTGGCCTGAGGGTTAGATGGCATCACGGACAGACCAAGCCCAGAATGTCATCTGCCACACGTGGGTGCTCCAGATGGATAGCTGGATAGCTCTTTTTTTTTTGTTAAATCGTTTTAGCCAATTTCCACTTTTTCATTTATTCCTACAGCAGATGCTCACCGAGACACGGATGCCTTATTTTTTTGAGACAGAGTCTTGCTCTGTCACCTAGGCTGGAAAGCAGTGACATGATCTTGGCTCACTGCAACCTCCACCTCTCAGGTTCAAGCAATTTTCCCACCTCAGCTTCCTGAGTAGCTGGGATTACAGGCACACACCACCATGGCTGGCCAATTTTTGTATTTTTAGTAGAGACAGGGTTTCACCATGTTGGCCAGGCTGGTCTTGATCTCTTGACCTCAAGTGATCTACCCCATTCGGCCTCCCAGAGTGCTTGGATTACAGGCGTTGAGTCACTGGGCCCAGCCCCCCTTTTTTTTTTTTTTTTTTTAATATTTTACAAAAATTGATATTAAGCTGTTCCCGCTGTTGGCCTCTGGTCTCTATTGTTCATTGCTCATCTGCCATCCAGAGTTGGCCGATGGTCCCAGGCCACTTTTTTTTTTTTTTTTTTTTTTTTTGAGATGGAGTCTCGCTCTGTCACCCAGGCTGGAGTGCAATGGTGCCATCTCAGCTCACTGCAACCTCTGCCTCCCAGGTTCTAGCAGTTCTCCTGCTTCAGCCTCCAGAGTAGCTAAGACTATAGGCGTTTGACACCACGCCCAGCTAATTTTTGTATTTTTAGTAGAGAAGGGGTTTCACCATATTGATCAGGCTGGTCTCGAACTCCTGACCCCACCTTGAAGGCAGCCCTGGAGCCCCGAGTCATCCTGCAGGAACTTATCTCCACCCCGCTGGTGCTCTGGGCACTGACCTCACCAGTGCTCACACACTGCCACCTGTTACCGTCCAGGAAGTCAGCTGCCCTTAAAACCCCAGGCACTGAGTGCCTTTGAGGGTCCAGGAAGGAAAAACAGCATAGGCCTGCCATGTTTTCTTTGGCCCACCCAGTGTGTTTGTAAAAAATTCCACCAGCATTTAGACATTGAGAAAGAACATACGTATCTGGCTTTTCATCTTTTCTTGAAAAACTGGAAGATCTTGCAACCCAGGGCCCCTATGGCAACAGTTCATCGGAGCCAAGTGGCAGCTGTCCCTGCCTCTTAGCAGGGAGAGGGCCCCGGGTGGCCTCAGTTCCTTCCAGTCCCGGGTGTCTGCTGACATAGAAACCAAGTCGTGGGTGCATTTGTCATGGTACTTGTACGGCCCTGTTTCTCAGGTACAGAAAAAGATGTCTCTACTTTTATTCCTTCCCAAAAGTGCAAGCAAGAGAAGTAGAGTCAGAGGGGCCCTGAGTTTCTTCATGAACCTGGAGAATGTTCCCAGGTGTTTACTAGGCAAATTGTGTCTCAGCCCTGCGTCTCTTCACCTGAGCATCTCAGCTGCTTGCCCTTTACAGGCCTGTGAGCTGCGACCCCTGCTCTACACACTTGTTTTTTTTTTTTTCTTTTTTGAGATGGAGTCACTCTGTCACCCAGGCTGGAGTGCAATGGTGCGATCACGGCACACAGCAACCTTCGCCTCCCGGGTTCAAGCGATTCTCCTGCCTCAGCCTCTCTGGTCGCTGGGATTACAGGCGCCTGCCACCACACCTGGCTAATTTTTCTGTATTTTTAGTAGAGACTCAGTTTCACCATGTTGGCCAGGCTGGTCTCAAACTCCTGACCTCAGGTAATCTGCCTGCCTCAGCCTCCCAAAGTGCTGGGATCACAGGCATGAGCCACCTCGCCCAGCCGAATTTTTGTATTTTTAGTAGAGATGGAGGTTTCACTATGTTGGCCAGGCTGGTCTCGAACTCCTGACCTCAGGCAGTCCTCCCGCCTCAGCCTCCCAAAGTGGTGGGAGTACAGGCGTGAGCCACCGCGCGTGGCCCCTGCCCAAGAGATTTACTAGTTCTTCTTTGATTGAAGTCCTCGCCCTCCTCCTCCACCCCCAGGACCCCCTGTGGAAATACAACCTTATCTGTGTCCTGACCCCCACCCCTGGTGGAGCTCTAGCAGGCACTGCTGACTTCAGTGACAGTGATGGCTGGGGCATCTCCTCTTGATGCTCCTGGCCATCCTTCCAGGCTCCCAGCTGGAGGGGCACAGAGGCTGGGGTCTGCTTCGGTGTCAGCCCAGACTTGGCCAGACTCAGAGACTTTGGTTTCTGAGCCCTGCATCCCTGGTTCTCTTCTTTGGGCCTCAGTGGATAGATGCTGCAATGGTTCATTTTAGGTGGCCACTTGCCTGGATGAAGGGAGGTGCAGGTAATGGGTAAGGTGTTATTTCTGGGTATTTCTGAGGGTGTTTCCAGAGAGACTGCCATTTCAATCAGTGTGGTCAGGCACCATCCAGTCAGCTGAGGGCCTGGATAGAACAAAAAGACAGAGGAGAGGTGAATTTTCTCTCTCTCTGTCCTGGAGGTGGGACACCCTCTTTCTCCTGCCCTTGGAAATCAGGACTTGGGGCTCCAGGCTTTGAACTCTGGGACTTGCACCAGCAGCGCCCCAGGTTCTCAGGCCTCTGGCATGGATTGAGAGATACACCATCGACTTTCCTGGTTCTGAGCCCTTCAGACTGGGACTGAGCCACAGTGCCAGCTTTCCTGGGTGTCCAGTTTGCAGATGCCCTCCCGGGGGACGTCTCAGCCTCAATAATTGTACGAGCCAGTTCCCCTAATGAATTCATTTACGTGTCTCTGTCGCCTATCAGTTCTTTCTGGAGAATCCTGACTAGGATTACAAATGTATCTTTATCTCTTTTGGTTCTGTCTTTCTGGAGAGCCCTGACCGAAACAGATCCTGAGCCCAGCTCCCCCACTTGAGAGAAGACAGAGCCAAGCCCAGGCAGGACACAGAGGGGTGTTTAGAGATTGAACAGTGCAGTCCTCCCTGAGCTGCAGGAACGATTCCCTTCCAAGCAGCCAAAGTGAGCTGCTTTAAAACAGATCACATCTAGGCCAGGAGCAGTGACTCACACCTGGAATCCCAGCACTTTGGGAGGCTGAGGCGGGTGGATCACTTGATGCCAGGAGTTTGAGACCAGCCTGGCCAACATGGTGAAACCCATCTCTACTAAAAATACAAAAATCAGCCGGGCGTGGTAATGGGTGCCTGTAATCCCAGCTACTCAGGAGGCTGAGGCAGGAGAATCACTTGAACCCAGGAGGGGGAGGCTGCAATGAGCTGAGATCGTGCCACTACACTCCAGCCTGGGCGACAGAACGAGAACCTGTCTCAAAACCAAACAAACAAAAAATCACATCTGCTGTCACCTACCCTCAAATGTTTCAGACCCTTTTTATCTTATTTGTGTTTTTGTTTTTTGTCTTTTTATCTCATTTGTGTTTTTGTCTTTTTTTGTCTTGCTCTGTCACCCAGGCTGGAGTGCAATGGCGCAATCATAGCTCACTGCAGCCTCTAACTCCTGGGCTCAAGCGATCCTTTTGCCTCAGCCTCCCAAGTAGCTGGGACCACAGGTGCACACCACCACACCCAGCTAATTTTTTTTTCTTTAAATGGGGTCTTGCTATGTTGCTCAGGCAGGTCTAGAACTCCTAGGCTCAAGCGATCCTCCCGCCTCACCCTTGCAGTGTTGAGATTACAGATGGGAGCCACCTTGCCAGACTCCTTTTTTTTTTTTTTAATGGACCTCAGGTGTACAGAACATGATTACTCATAATTCTTGTTTGTGACATTCTTATTGATCCTGCTTTTACTTTATGTTTGTTTATCGTTTGAATAACAGTGCCCCCCACAGCGACCATGACATTGACGCTAACTGCTGTGTACCTACATTTATCTTTCCCTGGATTGCTGCAAAGGCTTTCGTCCCATTTATATGTATGAAAAGGATATCTGGCAGCCTGCAATCTTCTGAGGCTTGCTTTTTTTCAGTCCACATTGCATTTCAAAGTGCAGAAGGTATTCTGTGTTTCTGTTGCTGTAGGGTATTAGGGCATTCAGCCATACCGCTGGAGGGAATTTCTCTTTCTTTTTTTTTTTTTTTTTTCCTTTATTTTAGACAGGTCTTACTATGCCCAGGCTGGAGTGCAGTGGTGCAGTCACAGCTCACTGCAGCCTGGACCTCCTGGGTTCAAGCAATCCTTTCGCCTCAGCCCCCCAAATAACTGGGACTACAGGAGCATGCCACCATACCTGGCTAATTTTTATTTTGTTTTGTTTTTGAGACAGAGTCTTACTTTGCACCCAGGCTGGAGTGCAGTGGCGCGATCATATAGCTCACTGCAGCCTCTACCACCCAGGCTTTAAGCGATTCTCCCACCTCAGCCACCTGAGTAGCTGAGACTCGCCACCATGCCCAGCTAATTTTTTTTTTCTGTAGGGATGGGAGCTCACTATGTTACCCAGGTTGGTCTTGAACTCCTGGTTTCAAGCAGTCCTCCCACCCCGGCCTCCCAAAATGTTGGATATGGACATGAGCCATTGCACCCAGCCTGGATTAATCTCAAAAATAGTATATTGAACAAACCAGGCAGAAAATAGTACACAAAGTGTATGTTTTCATGGATTTAAGCTCAGAACAGGCACAGAGAATCCATGGCGAAAGGACATGGAGCACTTTCTGCAGTGATGGGAATGTCCAATATACTTATCGGGGTGGTGGTAAATGGGGGATATATATTTGCCAAAAGTCATCTAATTGTCCACCTGAAAATCTGTACATTTTATTATAGTAAGTTATGCCACAATTGTCAAAAGTGAGTTTGGGGTTAAAAAAATACATATCTATAAGAAATCATGGTCAGACGCAGTGGCTCATGCCTGTAATCTCAGCACTTTGGGAGGTCAAGGCGGGCAGATCACAAGGTCAAGAGATCGAGACCATCCTGACCAACATGGTGAAACCCCGTCTCTACTATATAAAAATTAGCCAGGCGTGGTGGCACACACCTGTAGTCTCAGCTACCTGGGAGGCTGAGGCAGGAGAATCGCTTGAAACTGGGAGGCAGAGGTTGCAGTGAACTGAGATCACACCATTGCACCCCAGCCTAAAGACAGAGCGAGCCTCTGTCTCAAAAAAAAAAAAAAAATCATGACCCAAGCTCAGATTTTATCTCAAAAGCATATTTTGGCTGGATGCAGTGGTTCATACGTGTAATCTCAGCAATTAGAAGGCCAGGGAAGGGAGATCTCTTGAGCCAGGAGTTCAAGATCAGCTTGTGCAACATAGCGATACGTTGTCTCTATAAAAAATAAAAAATTAGACTGGGTGCAGTGGCTCATGCCTGTAATCCCAGCACTTTGGGAGGCCAAGGCAGGTGGATCACTTGAGGTCAGGAGTTTGAGACCAGCCTGGCCAACATGGCAAAATCCCGTCTCTACCAAAAGTACAAAAATTAGCCAGGCGTGGTGGTAGGCGTCTGTAATACCAGCTACTCGGGAGGCTGAGGCAGGAGAATTGCTTAAATGTGGGAGGCAGAGGTTGCGGTGAGCTGAGACTGTGCCATTGCATTCCAGCCTAGGTGACAGAGTGAGACCCAATCTCAAAAATAAGTAACAGAGAGAGAGAACGAAGGAGAGAGAGAGAGAGAGAAAAGAACGAGGAAGGGAGGGAGGGATAGTCCCACACAGCTAGCCACCAGCCACACTGCAGTTGGGCGAGCTGGAAGGTATGAGCATCTGTAGCTCCTCAGCCCACAAAGGTGCCTGCCTGCCTGGTGGTAGGAGATGCAGCGGCCTTGATCACCTTCTTCCTAATTAGATACGAGGGAAGCATGGGACTGTGACCCCTGGAGGGACTGCAGGGACTGCCCATGCCAGTCATCTCACCGTACAGCTGGAGAAACTGAAACCAGGACAAGGAGAGGACCGAGGTTCTATAGTGAGCGGGGGATGCTCTGTCTGCCTGGTGCACCACCCTCTCTCCAGCCCTACTGACCCCACCCCAGGCCAGGAGCAGCCCCTGGCACCCAAGGCAGGTGCAGAGTCAATCAGCAAATACTGCAGGGTTCTCTCAGCACTTGGTCTCTGCCCACTCAGCAGCTGAGGCCAGGTGGTTTCCACGTTGGTACACTTCAGCAGTGACCTGATGGCCAAACTCCTCCCTAAGTAGGCACTGACAGTTGGAAGGGGGGTGTGGGCAGTGTTGAGGAGGGGACATAGTGGAGCGTGGTCCGCAAAGGTGTCCACTGTGAGACCCGAAGGCTGGGGAGTAGAGTGAGGGTCCCAGGGGGAGGATACGGCACCCTAAGGAAGGAGAAGGGGCCAGCAGTGGCCACGTGGGAGCTGGACAAAAAGCCCAAACCATGGAGCTGGAAGCCATGCCAGGGCCCTTGGCATTATGGCAGAGGCAGTGGGAGCCATGGGAGGTGTTTGACCCAAGGAGCGAGGTCATCACATTTGTGCTTTGAGAAATGCCTTTGCCTGTACTGTATAGCATAGATGGGCAGGGTCTCAGGAGACCCAGGAAGAGGCCTCAGAGATGACAGGATGGATTTGAGGTTCCCAAGGGATCAATCAAAAAGCACTTGGTGAAGGGCAGGCTGGGGGCATGGAGAATCGAGCGCACACAACAGGTGGACACCAGAAAGAGAGTCTGGGTGGGGGTCAGGGAGATGGGTCACTGTGCTGGAAGTGAAAGCCCTTCCCAGGTCTGGTCCTGGCTGGTGCAAGGTGTGACCTCTGGCAGATGCTAGGATTTTGTCTAAGGATGATCTATTCCATGCTAAACTTCTTTCCTCTTAAGATGCTAATCAAGGGACCACGGGGCGTGGTAGCTCGATCCTGTAATCTTAATGCTTCAGGAGGCTGAGGTGGGAGGATCGCTTGAGGCCAGGAATTCAAGACTAGTCTGAGCAATATATCAAGACCCTGTCTCTATATGAAAATATTTTTCTAAATTAACCTGGCATGGTGGTGCATGCTTGTAGTCCCGGCTCCTTGGGAGGCTGAGTTGGAAGGATTGCTTGAGCCAAGGAGTTCCAGGCTGCAGTGAGCTGTGATTGCACCACCGCATTAGAGCCTGGGGCACAGTCTCTTAAAAAAAAAGAAAAAGGAAGCCACATAGAGTTTCTAGAAATCATCTATCTCAGGATGGAATTAATTGCTCCGAAAAGAAGTGAGTTCCCCATCCCTAGGTGTATGCAAATGCAGGCTGGCTACTGTCTGTTCAGGATTTCATTACGGAGGAAGCAATGCAGAATAGCTTTCCAGACTTGATTGCGTGTTTCCCCGTGCCCTACCTTACATCTGGGTGGCTCCCTGAAGGGTCTCCTTTTTTTTTGGAGACTAAGTCTCTCTGTGTTGCCGAGGCTGGAGTGCAGTGGTGTGATCTCGGCTCACTGCAACATCCACCTCCTGGGTTCAAGTGATTCTCCGTCCTTAGCCTCCCAAGTAGCTGGGATTACAGGTGTGTGCCACTATGCCAAGTTAATTTTTATATTTTTAATAGAGATGGGTTTTCACCATGTTGCCCAGGCTGGTCTTGAACTCCTGGTCTCAAGTGATCCACCCATCTCAGCCTCCCAAAGTGCTGGGATGACAGGTGTGAGCCACTATGCCTGGCGCCTCCCTTTCTTATTTGATAGCGAACTGGTGGTAAACTGTCCCACAGATTAAACAAAAAAAGCACTTGTCATTCTCTTCTCTCTGCTACTTTATCTGGTTCATAAATGTGACGTCTCAGAAAAGGTTTGGCCAGGAAAGGTTACCTGGGAGTGTGTCTCCCTTGCTGCACCCTCCCTTCCCCTTTGCCTTGGGGTTTCAGGTCTGTTGCTGGAATAGGGCTCTGGCTGGGCCGGGGCTCCTTGCCCAGGATGCCGGGGAGAGGCCCCATGTGAGGGCCTCACTCTGTGGGCTTAGGAATCCCGGAGTAAACAGATCAAGTTACCCGCAACAGGCAGCCGCAGCGATTGAAGATGGGAATGTTCTTCTCAGAGATGACTCAGCTTCTCGGCCCAGAGCGGGGGCCGCTATGGGCCTCGGCTCTGCTCTGGTGGTTGGCTGCAGGCCAAGCCCAGGGTGCAGTGGTGGGGGGAACAATGGATTTTTAGAGTCAGCGACTGCTGTGCAATTCTGTTTCACCCCATCAGGGTGAGGGCACATGTCAACTCTGGCAGGGGGTGGGGTTGGGCAGCTGCTTCCTGGATCATCTGTAGGGTGGTGGCTCAGGGTCAGCCTCTCCAAGCCTCAGCTTCCTCATCTGTGAAATGGGCAGCAACAACTCTGTCACAGAGTTGATGGGAAAAATGAATCAACCACCCGGGCATGGTGGTTCATGCCTGTAATCCCAGCATTTTGGGAGGCCGAGGGGGACAGATCAGTTGAGGTCAGGAGTTCAAGACCAGCCTGGCCAACATGGTGAAACCCCGTCTCTACTAAAAATACAAAACTTAGCAGGGTGTGGTGGCAGGCGCCTGTAATCCCAGCTACTCGGGAGGCTAAGGCAGGATTGAATCGCTTGAACCCGGGAAGTGGAGGTTGCAGTGACCCAAGATCTCGCCACGGCACTCCAGCCTGGGTGACAGAGCAAGACTCCATCTCAAAAAAAGTGGGAATCTGGGGCCGGTGCAGTGACTCATGCCTGTAATCCCAGCACTTCGGGAGGCCGAAGCAGGTAGATCACGAGGTCAAGAGATCGAGACCATCCTGGCCAACACAGTGCAACTCCTTCTCTACTAAAACTACCCCGTCTCTACTAAAAATTAGCCAGGTATGGGGGTAGGTGCCTGTAATCCCAGCTACTCGGGAGGCTGAAGCAGGAGAATCTCTTGAACCCGGGAGGTGGAGGTTGCAGTGAGCTGAGATCACATCACTGCACTGCAGCCTGGGTGACAGAGCAAGACTGCGTCTCAAAAAGAAAAAAAAAGTGGGAATCTGGGGAGAGGGTGCAATAGCAAATGAGAGAGGATCCCTTGAGAGCTGCCTACCCTGGGGAGAAGAGCAGCCACCACAGGAAGCAAAAGAGGATGGTCGGTGTCAGACATCGGCGGAGACCGTGTGGAAGGTTGCAGATTCCAGGGAGGCTTTGGCCGTCCAGGCAGCAGGTCAAGGGCAGGAAGGTATGAGGTGAAGAGGCTGTCAGGCTGGGCTAGGGGAGGTCACTAATGAACCGAGTGGGCTGCCCTGGAGGGCTTGAGGAGCCGGCCCAATGGCAGGGGGGTGGGGTAAGGAGGTGGCCTCAGGAGGAGATGAGGATGAAGGAAGATTTTTTAGGACGGAAGAAACTTGATCCTGTTTGTTGCTAAGACTGAGAAGCCAAGTGTGAAACAGACAGCTCAGGGAGGTACTTGGGAGAATCACGAAAGGGGGAAGGAGTTTGCCAGGGTGCTGTTTTCCTGAGGCCAGAGAGCAGGGATAAGATGGGTGGACAGGCTGGGCACAGAGGGTCATGCATGTAACTCCAGCACTTTGGGAGGCTGTGGCGGGAGGATGGCTCAAGGCAAGGAGTTCTAGACCAGCCTGAGTCACATAGTGAGACCCTGTCTCTCTAAAAAAATGAAAAAAAAAAAAAAAAAAAAAGAGCCAGGCATGCTTGTGTGTACTTACAGTCGCAGCAGAGTTGGGAGGCTGAGTTCGGAGGATCATCTGAGCCCAGGAGTCTGAAGCTGTAGTGAGCTATGATTGCACCACTGCACTCCAGCCTGGGCAACAGAGCAAGACCCTGTCTCAAAAAAAAGATGGGCGGATGATCAGAGACTTTCTGAGAGGGTGCCCTCCCCAGTTGGTCTGTGTCTTAGGAAATCTGGTGTGCGTGTTGGGGTGCTGAGCATGGCAGAGGGGCAGGGGTGGGAGAGGTCTGGGAGAGGGAGTGTTGAGCCAACCCAGCAAGGGGTAGATGGGCCTGGGTGGCAGGGAGGGGGATTTCTGAGCTGGAGGTCATTGCTGAGGGTGGGTTTGGGCAGGGGTCATCTAAGGAAGGGGCCAGCCGAGGGGGCCCCCAGGAACACCCAGCCCCACAGGCCAGCAGTACATGGTAGCATTGGAGTGGTGATGCCTGCAGGAGATGAGGGTGACCGGGAGCCAGGGCCACTCTCAGAGTTGCCAGGTGACAGGACAACTCCAGTCCATGCCCCAGCATGGCCCCAAAGTCCTGTAATAGCAAGGCCTCCGGGGAATGTTGCGTCCCAATTCATAGTTGTCAGGGCAGGACTGCAGATTGCTTTAGGGTCAAATATTTCCATTGTGGTCTTCAGCGTGTTGACACAAACTGTCTGCATGCTTAGAAAGGTCAGAGGTTGTGTGTCTCAGTGTGCGTTCTCAGCTGTGGTGTAAGGAACACAGAAGGTTGAATGAGCTTCCGGTTATGTTGGGGAAAGACCAGGAAAATGTGCCATTATCCAAAAAAAGAAACGGATGCTGTTTATGAAAGCTACCACAGGCCAGGCGCAGTGGCTCACACCTGTAATCCCAGTACTTTGGGAGGCTGAGGCAGGAGGATCACCTGAGGTCAGGAGTTTGAGATCAGCCTGGCCAACATGGCGGAACCCCATCTCTACTAAAAATACAAAAATTGGCCAGGTTATGGTGGTGGGCGCATGTAGCCCCAGCTGCTTGGGAGGCTGAGGCAGGAGAATCTCTTGAACCCAAGAGGCGGAGCCTAGATTGCACGATTGCACTCCAGCCTGGGTGACAGAGCAAGACTCTATCTCAAAAAAGAAAGCCAAACACAGCATGCCGGGTGCTTTTTTAATTTTATTTTTTATTTCTTGAGACAGGGTCTTATGCTGTCACTGAGGCTGAAGTACAGTGGTACAGCTGCAGCTCATTACTGCATCCTCAACCTCCTGGGCTTAAGCCATCCTCCTTCCTCAGCCTCCTGAGTAATGGGAGTACAGGTACATGCTATAATGGCCTGCTCATTTTTTGTTTTAGATTATTTTTTGCAGAGACAGGGTCTCACTGTGTTGCCATGGCTGGTCCCCTGGTGCTTTTATCTACAAAGGGATGCTGATTCCCAACCCTGGTTCCTGAAGGCAGACGGTATATGCCCCTCTTGGAAGTTTGGGGGACAGGCTCAGGAGCTAGGTAAAGATGCCCAAGACCATAGGATCAGACTGCCAACTCCAAAGCATTGCTCCTTTTCTTTTTTCTAGAGACAGAGTCTCGCTAGGCCAGAGTGCAGTGTCGCAATCTCAGCTCCCTGCAGCCTCAAACTCCCAGGCTCAAGCAGTTTTTGTGCCCCAGCCTCCCAAGTAGCTGGGATTACAGGCATGCACCACCACGCCTGGCTAATTTTTGTATTTTTAGTAGAAATGGGGTTTCACTGTGTTGGCCAGCTGGTCTCGAACTCCTGACTTCAAGTGATCCACCTGCCTCTGCCTCCCAAAGTGCTGGGATTACAGGCGTGAGCCACCTCGCCTGGACAGGTGTTTTTTTTTTTTTTTTTTTTTTTTGTTTTGGGTTTTTTTCTTAATCATAGCTTCATATAATTCTGTAAAAAGAATAAACTGTATTTAGCTGCCTTAATGAAAAAAAAAATAACTGTAAAAAGAGTACCCTGCCATACACCGTGTTTGAGGACTTGGTTTTTCCACCCACAGTGCTGTGACGTTGCTGAAACTTGTTTATCTCTCTGCTTAACACTGAGGATGGTTCATGTTACCTGCTGGGTAATATTCTGCCGTTCTTCACGTCCTCTCCTGCTGATGGCTGCCTGGGTCGTGGCCAGGTTTTTGTTACCGAGAACAGGCTGTCGTGGATCCTCTTGTCCATGTCTCCTGTTACACATCTGTAAAGGGTGGATGTCTCAGAATGGAAAGGCTGAGTCATGGGGCATACTGACACAAGTCGCACCTGCCTTCAGGAAGCCCCCAACCTGTAGTGGCAGCTGAGCCCCAGCACTGCAGACCCAAGACAGCTAACTGCTTTAACCCAGCAAAGCTTCAGTTTCCCTGTCTGTGAGATGGAAATTATTCCACGGCACATTCACGCAGGTCACATTGATTACAGACCTTGTACCAAGCCCTGTGCTGGGCATGGGGGACCTGGAGGAGAGAGGTGCAGCTCTGTCTCTTGCTCACAAAGACAGAACTGGGGCCGGGCGCGGTGGCTCATGCCTCTAATCCCAGCACTTTGGAAGGCTGAGGCGGGCGGATCACCTGATGTCAGGAGTTCCAGACCAGCCTGGCCAACATGGCAGAACCCCGTCTCTACTAAAAATACAAAAATTAGGCTGGGCACAGTGGCTCATGCCTGTAATCTCAGCACTTTGGGAGGCCAAGACAGGCAGATCACGAGGTCAGGAGTTCAAGACCCGCCTGGCCAACATGGTGAAACCCCATCTCTACTAAAAAATTTTTTTGAAAATTAGCTTGGCATGGTGGTGGTGCCTGTAACCCAGCGACTCAAGAGGCTGAGGCAGGAGAATCGCTCCAACCTGGGAGACGGAGGTTGCAGTGAGTCAAGACCGCGC
This sequence comes from Cacajao melanocephalus, assembly GCA_963573385.1. NCBI lineage: Eukaryota > Metazoa > Chordata > Mammalia > Primates > Pitheciidae > Cacajao > Cacajao melanocephalus. The sequence continues at coordinate 81,224 of CAUYLG010044648.1, read as the reverse complement.
CACTGCACTCCAGCCTGGGCAGCACAGCAAGACTCCATCTCAAAAAATATATAAAAATTAGCTGGGCATGGTGGCACTCGCCTGTAATCCCAGCTCCCTGCGGGGCTGAGGTAGGAGAATCGCTTGACCCTGGGAGGCGGAAGTTGCAGTGAGCTGAGATCGTGCCACTGCACTCCAGCCTGGGTGACAGAGCAAGACTGCATCTAAAAAAAAAAAAGGACAGACATGGAAGTGATTAATTTCAGTACTTAGATGGATATCTCCATGGCGCCATGAGGAGGTTATAGGCCCCGTGAGAAATGGGGGAGACCCAAAACCAGTGATCATTTTGCACCAAGAGCCGACAAGCAGGTGTGCTCTTGTCTACAAAAGCAGATCTCCTGGGAGGGAGCCTGGGTCTGGGGCTCTCCCCAGATCTTTCGTGATCTCTTCTGCCCTATCTGTCCCCTTTGGCATCCCTGCCTCTCTATAATCACCCCAGAATTCGACAAACGCCATCACCCACGCTGTCTTACTGGATTCTCCTGGTCGCCCGTGACACAAGCGCGTTTTCTATCTTAAGGCAAAATAACTCCTGGTCAGGATCGCCCTTCCAATTGCAGAACCAATTAAGGGCTTTTTTCTAAGTAAAACTTGAAAATGCAGCTTCTAGTTGCTAAAGACAGGAGAAATGGAATGTAAATAACACAGAGACCCATTGAAAACCCAGGAGAAACAGATGAAAAAAACCGTAGCTGGTTAGCAGAGCAAAGCCTGGCACATGCCCTCCACCTGGTTTTCCTGGGAAGAAAAGCCCCATGAAAAGTGACCCTGAAACACTTTTATCGCTGGCTGCTGTTTTAAAAGGCCCCTGTCAGACAGGCACGGTGGTCCACACCTGTAATCCCAGTACTTTGGGAGGCAGAGGCTTGGGAAGATCACTTGAGGCCAGGAATTCGAGACCAGCCTGGACAGTATCGCGAGACCCTGTCTCCACCAAAATTTTAAAAGTAGCTGGGCATGGTGATGTGCCTCTATAGTCCCAGCTACTCAGGAGGCTGGGGTAGGAGGATCTCTGGAGCCCAGGAGTTGGAGGCTGCAGTCAACTATGATTGTGCCACTGCACCCCAGCCTGGGTGACAGAGCAAGACCCTGTCTCCAAAGGAATGAGTGAATGAATGCTACTATTAGTGATATCAGAAAAACATCAGCAGGGAGGCAGCCAGAAGTTGGCTGGCAGGGACGGGGTGGGTGTTCTTCAGAAGCAGGCGAAGCCCTCATCCTTTCATTCCTTCACTTGGACGGGCTGCAGAAGATGTGGCCAAACCTCACTCATTTCAGACAGAACGGACCACACTTTGCAAGAAACTCCCCTGTCCTTCCAGGCTGGTGCCGTATTCACAAGCAGGCCGAGAAAGAACCTGCTTTAAGTCAGGCCTGAGAATGTCTTGTAAATAGGCGACCGTAATATCCAGGGAGCCTGCCTTGAGGCCTATTTGCAGAGCCTCTCTGGTTTGGGTGGGTGGGTCACTTGAGCAGTGAAGGCTCTGGGCTTGTTTCAAAGCCCCTCTGGTCAGGCTTTTTTTTTTTTTTTTTTTTTTGGTGACGGAGTCTTGCTCTGTTACCCAGTCTGGAGTGCAGTGGCACGATCTCGGCTCACTGCAGCCTCTGCATCCTGGATTCAAGCGACTCTGGCACAGCCTCCTGAGTAGCTGGGACTACAGGCCTGTGCCACCACACTCAGATGATTTTTATATTTTTAGTAGAGACGAGGTTTCACCCTGTTGGCCAGGCTGGTCTCGAACTCCCAACCTCAGGTGAGCTGCCTGCCTCAGCCTCCCAAAGTGCTGGGATTATAGGCATGAGCCACCGCAGCCGGCAGGCTAGGCTCTTAATTCCAAAGATCTGAGCTTGTTCCTGGGCAAGCTAGCAGGTGACCTTGGCAGTCTGGCTGACACAGGGCAATGTGACCCTGCAGGAATCATGCCTGAGTCTTTTTTTTTTTTTTGACAGAGTCTCACTCTGTCATCCAGGCTGGAGTGCAGTGGTGCGATCTGGGCTCACTGCAACCTCTGCCTCCCGGGTTCAAGCAGTTCTGCCTCAGCCTCCCAAAGAGCTGAGACTACAGGCATCCACCACCACGCCCAGCTAATTTTTTTGTATTTTTAGTAAAGACGGGGTTTCACCGTGTTCGCCAGGATGGTCTTGATCTCCTGACCTCGTGATCCACCTGCCTTGACCTCCAAAAGTTGGGATTACTGGCATGAGCCACCGCGCCCAGCCTCAAGTCTTTTATTTTATTATTTTATTTTTTAACATAGGTTCTCACTGTGTCACACAGGCTGGAGTGCTGTGGTGCTCTCACAGCTCATTGCAACCTCCCCCTCCCAGGTTCAAGTGATCCTCCCCTCTCTGTCTTCTGAATAGGTGAGACTACAGGGGTGTACCACCATGTCCGGCTAATTTTTAAATTTTTTTTATAGAGATGGGGTCTTGCCATGTTGCCCAGGCTGGTCACAAACTCCTGGGCTCGAGCAATCCAGAAATGCTGAGATTACAGGTGTGAGCCGCCGCGCCCGGCCTCCTGCCTGGAGCTTCTCAACAGCGCTTCACACCGCACTGGTTCTTTCTTTCTTGTGCTCCTCTTTCCAGCTCTTCGTAGACAGAGTACAGAGAGGCCACAAACTCTGGGGGCCCAGCGTCTGGGTGTGGACCCAGCCATGACTCATTAGAAAAGGCAGAGAGAGAATTAAAACTGGAGACCTTAGCCTCTCCCAGAGGAGGGGTAAGTCAAGGTGATACCACATGAGGGCGGGCAGGGTTTGTCCTCATGAAGGCTTCTCTGGGTTTGAAGGCAAGCGTGTGGCCACAGTCCAGCCGTTTGCTCAGCAATCCTTGAGCGTTACTTCCATGCCCAGCCAGTGTCGGATACTAGGTATGCGTACAGAGAACCCTCTGTCCTTGCTTCTGAGAGCTGTGGTCTACTGAGGGAAGTGAACCCTTAAAGTGTGATTTGTAATAGATTGTGGGAAGCACTCAGCACCGTCATGCTCAGTTACACAGTTTGTGCACTGCACAACTCCAAGGGCATACTTCACATAGACTGTGAGCTGAACTGTCTCCCAGGGCTGTGATGTACCACCAGCCCAGCTGTTCACAGTGGCCTGAAAGTTATCTCATAGACATAGTGTGAGGCTGTAGGCTATCAAAGGAAGGCCACCTCTATGATGGGAGATGAGGGAAAGGAAGTAGCTGGTGCTGATCAGGCCGGGGTTTCTTATTTTATTTTTTGTATTTTTGTTAGAGACAGAGTTTCACTGTGTTGGCCAGACTGGTCTCAAACTCCCAGCCTCAAGTGATCCATCCGCCTCCACCTCCCAAAGTGCTGGGATTACAGGCATGAGCCAGCATGCCCGGCCAGGAAAGGTTTACCCCAAAGGAGATGTTTCCATAAGCCCGGCCTGAATGTTCTTTCAACTACCCAGCGTAACCTCCCAACTTTGTTGGCCAAAGACTTCGTGCTCACCCTTTAAGGCCCAGTTCAGGGCCAGGCGCGGTGGCTCACACCTATAATCCCAGCATTTTGGGAGACCGAGGTGGGTGGATCACGAGGTCAAGAGATCAAGACCATCCTGGCCAACATGGTGAAACCTTGTCTCTACTAAAAATACAAAAACTTAGCTGGGCATGGTGGTGCGTGCCTGTAGTCAGTCCTGGCTACACAGGAGGCTGAGGCAGGAGGATTGCTTGAACCTGGGAGGCGGAGATTGCAGTGAGCCCAGATGGCACCACTGCACTCCAGCCTGGCGACAGAGCAAGAATCCGTCTCAAAACATAACAAATAAAAAACGGGTGGGCATGGCGTGCATGCCTGTAGTCCAAGCTAGTTGGTTGGGAGGCTGAGCTACAAGGATTGCTTGAGCCCAGGAGGTCAGGGGTGCAGTGAGCCGAGATCATGCCACTGCACTCCAGCCTGGGCAACAGAGCAAGAGGCCGTCTCAAAAAAGAAAAAAGGTGGGGTCAAGGAAAGTGGGAGGAGTCTGGGGACTGACTCCTGAGGGTGGCGACCAGAGCGATGGCAGCAGCTGCCTCTGGCTGATCTGCCCTTCCTGAAGCCCGCCCGTGCCAAGGTGCACATTCTGAGATGTCCCATAGCTGGCAGAGCGACAGAATCGCTCAGCCCCTGGGGACAGGTCACTTCAACAACAAGTTTATACTCCATTTACACACAGGCCGCTGTTGCTTTCTGCTGGTGTTTATGCCCTCCGGAATAATTTGTGTGGTCTATTTCTGGAGCATCCCTCACGGCCGAGGGCGCTGGGGGCAAGGGCCGCGTCTGTTCGCTTCCCCAGGGCTCTCAGGCAGCTGGGCAGCCCCGCCCCACCCAAGGAGTACCCGCTCATGGCAGTCTGGTGACTCGGGGGGAGGGGGTGTCCAGGGCTCTTTCTGAGTGTGTGGGGGTCCCTAGGAAGAGGCCAGGCCTGACCAGTGATTGCCACTTACTGTGGTGATAATTTGCTGTTGTCCTCAAAGCAGTTACAGATTTCATGTATCCAGGCGATACTTGCAAATTGGATATGAGACAAGCAGGGACAGAGACGTCATTTGAAAACCGTACAGCGGGAGAGAAATTGATGAGCATAGGTTGTTGTTGCAGAATGCCTTACGTCACTCTGAGGTGGGGAGAGGCCACCTCGTGGATGACCCTAGCACAGCCTTTTTTTTTTTTTTTTTTAAAGACAGAGTTGCTCTGTTGGCCAGGCTAGGGGTGCAGTGGCACTATCTCAGCTCACTTCCTAGGTTCAAGCAATTCTCTTTCCTCAGCCTCCCAAGTAGCTGTGATCATAGATACCTACCACCATGCCTGGCTAATTTTTATATTTTTATAAAGTAGAGACGGGATTTTGCCATGTCGGCCAGGCTGGTCTCAAACTCCTGACCTCCAGTGATCCACCCACCTCGGCCTCCCAAAGTGCTGGGATGACAGGCAGGAGTCATCTGGACAAGCCAAGCATTTTCTTTAAATTTGAGTTTATCAAGTGTAACTTACGTACAGCAAAATTCACCCCTCTTCAGCACAGTTCCTTGGGTTTTGACAAATTTACGTGATCTTGTGAGGTTTTTGATTTTTTTTTTTTTCCCAGTAATGGCTATAAACAAGGTTTTTGATTTTTTTTGAGATGGATTCTTACTCTAATCACCCAGGTTGGAGTGCAGTGGCGTGATGTCAGCCAACTGCAACCTCTGCTTCCTGGGTTCAAGAGATTCTCCTCCTGCCTCAGCCTCCTTAGTATCTGGGATTACAGGCGAGCACCGCCACACCCAGGTAATTTTTGCATTTTTTTGTAGAAACAGGGTTTCGCCGTGCTGGCCAGGCTGGCCTCAAACTGGTGACCTCAGATGATCTGCCGCCTCAGCCTCCCAAAGTACTGGGATTAGAGGCATGCACCACCATGCCCAGCCTAAATTTATATTTATTTTTCTTTTTTTTTTTCTTTTTTTTGAGACAGAGTTTTGCTCTTGACACCCAGGCTGGAGTGCAGTGGTGCGATCTCAGCTCACTGCAACCTGTGCCTCCCAGGTTCAAGCGATTCTCTGCCTCAGCCTCCCAAGTAGCTGGGATTACAGGCGCACACCGCCACACCCAACTAATTTTTGCATTTTTTGTGGAGACAGGTTTTCTCCATGTTGGCCAGGCTGATCTCAAACTCCTGACCTCAGGTGATCTGCTCACCTCAGCCTCCCAAAGTGCTGGGATGACAGGTGTGAGCCACTATGCCTGGCCTCAATTTCTATGAATTTTTTTTTCTTTTGAGATGTAGTTTCACTCTTGTCACCCAGGCTGATGTGTAGTGATGCAATCTCGGCTCAATGCAACCTCCGCCTCCCAGGTTCAAGTGATTCTTTGCCTCAACCTTTCAAGTAGCTGGGATTACAGGCGTGCACTGCCGCACCCAGCTAATTTTTGCATTTTTTGTAGAGACACGGTTTCACTGTGTTAACCAGGCCTGTCTCGAACTCCTGACCTCAGGCGATCTACCCACTTCAGCCTCCCTAAATGGTGGGATTACAGGTGTGAGCCACCACACCTGGCAACTTATATGAATTCGTATGATTTTGTAACCACCGCCACAATCAAGAGGCCCATCCCCCCAAAATTTCCCAGTGCCCCTCTCTAGTCAGTGCCTACCCATCCCCTGGCAACTGTACGTCATTTGTCTGTATAGTTTGGCCTCTTCCAGAATGTCATATGAATAGAATCATACAATATGGAATCTTGTGGGCTTGGCCGCTTTAACTTAGCAAAATGCACTTGAGATCTGTCCATGTTAATACATGAATCAGTAGTTTCTTTCTTTTCGTTGCTGACCCGTATTTCCTTGTGTGGATGTGCCATACTTTATCCACTGTCCAGTTGAAAGAGGGACATTTGGGTTGTTTCCAATTTAGGGCAATTGCAAACAAAGGCAGTATGCATTGGCATCTAGGTCTCTGGGCACCTGCTTTCACTTCTCTTGGGTGAATACCCAGGAGTCGGATAGCTGAGGCTGGAGGGTCAGTGTGTGCTGAACTTTATAGGAAACTGCTGGCCGGGTGCAGTGGCTCACGCCTATAATCCCAGCACTTTGGGAAACCAAGGAAGGAAGATCGCTTGAGGACAAGAGTTCAAGACCAGCCTGGCCAACATAGCAAGACCTCATCTCTACAAACAGTTTTAAAAACTAGCTAGACAGTCTGAGCATGGTGGCTCATGCCTGTAATCCCAGCACTTTGAGAGGCCGAGGCAGGCAGATCACCTGAGGTCAGGAGTTCAATACCAGCCTGGCCCAGATGGAGAAACCTTGTCTCTACTAAAAATACAAAAATTAGCCAGACAAGGTGGTGGCTGCCTGTAATCCCAGAAACTGGGGAGACTAAGGCAGGAGAATCACTTGATCCTGGGAAGCAGAGGTTGCAGTGAGCCGAAATCATGCCACCACACTCCAGCCTATGTAATAGAGTGAGACTCTGTCTCAAAAAAAAAAAAAAAAACAGCTGGACATGTAGTATGATAGTATGTGCCTGTAGTTCCAGCCTACTCAGGAGACTGAGGAGTTCAAGGCTGTCATGAGCTGTGGTTGCATCACGGCACACCAGCCTGGGCAACAGGGCAACACCCTGTCTCTAAAAAGAAGAAAGAAACTGCCAAATGGATGTTTGAAGGGCCAGGCCATTTTCTGCTCCCACCAGCAGCATCAGAGAGTTCCAGTGGCTCCATGTCCTTGCAAACATTTTCAGGAGTAAATTTTAAAAAGGAGCTGGAGGGGTTCTGTAGATGAGGGAGCTGCAGGGCAGCTGGCAGGAGAGGAGGCCAGGGAGGAGAGTGACCCATGGGCACACCAGCCACCCTGTCCCCTGCAACACTGTCACTCAAAGATCCCTTTTCCAGTTGCATCTTCGAGAGAGTGATATTTGCCCCTTGCCTGGTGATAGGGTTTGGCTGTGTCCCCACTCAAATCTCACCTTGAATTGTAATAATCTCCACGTGTCAAGGGTGGAGCCAGGTGGAGATAATTGAATCACAGGGGTGGGCTTTTCCCATACTGTGCTCCTGATAGCGAATAAGTCTCACGATATCTGATAGGTTTAAAAAGGGCAGTTCCCTGCACACACACTCTTGCCTGCAGCCATGTAAGACGTGCCTTTGCTCCTCCTTTGCCTTCTGCCGTGATTGTGCGGCCTCCCCAGCCATGTGGAACTGTGAGTCCATTAAACCTCCCTCTCTCCTTTATAAATCACCCAGTTTCAGGTATGTGTTTATTAGCAGCATGTGAACAGACAAATACACCTGGGTTACTGATGGGCCTCTTTCTGTCCCGGCTCCCCTCAATGGGTGGGGGTGCAGAGCCCATGCCTGGCTTTGTCCTGCAGAGCAAGGACACCAGATAGGTGGCTAGGGGTCCGTTTCCTGCAAGCCTCTGCCTGTGCACACTCAGACTCACCATCTCTACCTGAGATACCCTCTAGAGTGCAGTGGGGGTGGTTCTGGCTACATGGGGAACAGGGACCTGGGTGTTAAGGGGGTGATGATCCCCATCACCCGGGGACCAGAAGCCTCAAAACCCCGCCTGAGGGCCGCCTGGACACACAGCTGGGCACCAAAGGCATGCCCAGGATCAAGACCAACAGGGTCAGGGTTCCGGTCTCTGTCCTTGGGGAATTGGTGGTCTTGTTTTGGGGAGAAATGAGCAACATCCCTCCCAGGCTGAGTGGTGATATCAGAGGTGATGTGAGTTGGGGCAGAGAGCCATGTCCCAAAAATGTCACGGTTGGCCATACCCCTCTGTCTTCAAGGATGGAATGTAAACTGAGGGCCGGCTATTGGTCAGCTGATGTGAATTAGGCATTTTGATGACTGGGAACTCCAGCGTTGCTGAGGAGGAGGCCAGGAAAATGGGAGGGGAGATGGGGACAGACACCTAGAAGTTACAGTGGCGGAGTCGTGAAAAAGACAGCTCCTCTGCCCAACTGGCACTGGAGCCACCCTTCAGCCACTTCTTCCCTCCAGGAAAAAGTGGGATCCCAGTCCTGGACAGAATCATAGGGGCTGACTGCCTCAGAGGTCCCCGAAGATTACAGGGTTACAGTGGGGACAATCAGCATCTCTATGGCTCTCCTGAGTCAGGACTGGGCAGGGGGACATGAAGGGAAAGACAAAGGACTTATCCAAGATCACCCAGCAGCTGGGGGCTAGAGCTCTGGGTAAACTGAGTCATTGTCCCTGGGGCACGGGTGGGCAGCTGCCCCAAGGGACCTACTTGGACTAATGAGATCTTCTGTGTCTGTCCATCCAGGTGCAAGTTCTTCAGTCTGACCGAGACGCCAGAGGATTACACTATCATTGTTGATGAGGAGGGATTCCTAGGTAAGTGTTACTCTCCCTAGGGGCTCGGCTGGACCACGCCGGCTGGTCACCTCCTCATTTCTGCCCCAACACACCTCCTTATTTCTGCCCCCATCTACTGGTCAGCTAGAAAAATAGCAGAGTAGCCGAGCTCCATGGCTCACAGCTGTAATCCCAGCACTTTGGGAGGCGGAGGCGGGATGGATCATGAGGTCAGGAGTTCAAGACCAACCTGGCCAAGATGGTGAAACCCCCATCTCTACTAAAAATACAAAAAAAAAAAAAAAAAAAATTAGCTGGGTGTGATGGCGGGTGCTTGTAATCTTAGCTACTTGGGAGGCTGAAGCAGAGAATTGCTTGAACCCGAGAGGCAGAGGTTGCAGTGAGCTGAGATCATGCCACCGCACTCCAGCCTGGACAACAGAGCGAGACTCTGTCTCAAAAAAAGAAAAACAGCAGTGTATTTCCTTCTCTCCCTGGATTCTGGAGGGTACCCTCCACTCCTGCTCTTGAGACTGCCCTAGGAAAGGCCCCTGAGCTAAAAAGAGTCAGTAGGCATGACGTTACCCGGCTGAGAATTAGATCAACCGAGAAGGAAAAGGAACATGTTTCACTGAAACCTGCAAAGTGCTTTAAAACATCCTCAGCTGGGTGCAGTGACTCACGCCTTTCATCCCAACACTTTGGGAGGCTAAGGTGGGAGGATCACTTGAGCCCACGAGTTTGAGACCAGCCTGGACTTAGTAAGACCCTATCTCTGCTGAAAAATTATTTTAAATTAGCTGGGCATGATGGCATGTTCCTGCGGTCCCAGCTACTTGAGCGACTGAGGCAGGAGGATCGTTTGAGCCCAGAAGTTGGAGGCCGCAGTGAGCTGTTATTTCACCATTGCTTTCCAGTCTAGAACACAGAGCAAGACTCCATCTCTTTAAAAAAAAAAAAAAAGAGAGAGAGAGAGGAGTGCCTAGCTGGCAAGAGCACATTTAAGAGGACTTCCCAGAGAAGGCAGCACTTGTAGTACCCGGCTAAAAGAGTAAAAAGCCAGACATGGTGGTGGACACCTCTACTCCCAGCTACTTGGGAGGCTGAGGCAGGAGGATTGCTTAAACCCAGGAGTTTGAGACTACAGTGTGCTGTGATCACACCTGTGAATAGTCACTGCACTGCAGCCTGGGCAACATAACAAGAACCTCTTCCTTTTTATTTTCTTTTTTTTTTAGGGGAGGTGGAGTCTCACTCTGTCGTCCAGGTGGAGTGCAATGGCGCAATCTCGGCTCACTGCAGCTTCCGCCTCCCAGGTTTAAGCCATTCTTCCCCCTCAGCTTTCTGAGTAGCTGGGATTATAGGCACCTGCCACCACACCCAGCTAATTTTTGTGTTTTTTTTTTTTTAGGTTTCACCCTGTTGGCCAGGCTGGTCTTGAACTCCTAACCTCAGGTGATCCTTCCACCTCAGCCTCCCAAAGTGCTGGTATTACAGGTGTGAGCTACCATGCCCGGCCTGAGAACCTATTTCTAAAAAAAAAAATTAAGTGTCCCCCTCAAGATGGAAAACGTTGAGGGAAGGGACACTTTCCAGGCAGAGAGAACCCCATGCGTGTGCAGCCACAGCTTCCAGTACTGGGGACACACTTGGCAACCCCAGGGAACTAGAGTGTGAGAAGACAGGTAGGAGGACATGGCTTGCCTGGAGGAGGAGGGATCAGGGAAGGTTCCTCCATGTGGCTGTACACTTGGGCTTCTCTGCCTGGAAAGTGCCCTTCCCTTAATGGTTTCCACCTGGCATGGGAGCACTTCAATTTAATGAATTTTTTTTTTTTTTAAGAAACAGATGCTTGCTACGTTGCCCAGGCTGGAGTACAGTGGCTGTTCACAGGTGTGATCATAGACAGCCTAAAACTCCCGGGCTCCAGCAGTCCTCCCACCTCAGCTTCCTGAGTAGCTGAGAGTTAGAGGCATGCCCTGCCGTGCCTGGCTCTAGACTTTTTCCTTAACTCCCCTCCTGTACTTTATTTAGGTTAGAAGAAGCTTGGGGAGACTTCTGCAGCATGGCTCTTCCTGGAGACTCAAAAGAGGAAGCTCCTGGTGAGCTCAAATGCCAGGTTTCACTCAAGGTGGTGGCAAAAGTATTAAAGGAAAAATATTAAAGATAGCTTTAAAGAATAATCACAAACTTAGGAGGCTGAAAAGTTTTTACATAGTTTCAGTAAAAGTTTCAGCTAAAAGCAGCCAAAATCCTCTTTACGTTTAGTTATTTAAAAAAGCAAGTAACTAAAATATATAGAGTTTATCTAAATAACTTGTTTACTCATGTAGTCTTAAAACTAATCTTTGAGCCAGATAGCCCTCTCAAAAAAAAGTCAACCAATAATATTACCCACTAATAGTGTTTGTTTTAAGCCTCAAAACCTGCCCTTTAATCTTCCACCCCTAGTAGTGTTGACTCAAAGCTTTTTTTATTTAATGTGTGCTAAATAAAAGCCAAAGAGGCCAGCTTGTAAAGGCCAGCAGTAGCAACTGTTTACAGCACTCTGCAAAGAGTCTATAAACAGCCCACTTAGTCAAACTAGCAAAACATAATATCTGTGTGTTAGTATACTTTATTCATCCATCATTAAGTCAGAGTCTGCAAGACAGACCCCAACAAGTAGTAACCCCAACACACATGATCATGGAGGACTTCCTGGAGGAGGTGATATTTTTGCTGGCCTTGTGGGGAAGGAAGAAAACATATCAGGAGAGTTGAATGAGAAGGTGTGGGTGCAGAAGCAAGGACCAGGTCCAGCCTCTGAAAAAGGGGAAGACCCAGGTAGGCAGGGAACATTTGGATCTTATTCTTTAGGCATTGCGGGGGCCGTTGAAGGTTGTTGGGCCAGGATAGTCATCATTAGTAATGAATTGGGATAGAGTCCCCTGGGGTGTGTGCAGGAGAGGGAACAGGGAGGGAAGTGGGAGCTTCCCGGGGGTGAGTAAGCTCTGTTCAGATAGAGGTCCTTGGGCCTGGGCTGAGACCCTTACTGGCACAGGAAAGGAATTGCCTGCAGTCCTTCAAACCTGCCATTCCCCAGAGCCATCGATAATGGCCCTGTGACTTTCGATACTGCCTGGCCCTGCCCCTCACGGAGCCTTTCAAGCCATAGGCGCAGCAGTGAGGAACAAAGGGAGCAGTGGGAAAGCAGATCTCAATGAGCCCAGCGAGGCCATAGAGGGGAGGGCGCAGCCAGCCAGCCTTATCTCTGTGACTTGGGGGTAAAAGCTTCCCTTCCAGTGTGCGTTTCCTGGTCAGCAAATCAGGCTGCTTGGAAATCCATTCTTGCCCAAGAAAAAAAAAGAGTGCATTTGTTTTTTCTTTTCCTTTTTTTTTTTTTTTTTAGACAAAGTCTCACTCTGTTGCCCAGGCTGGAGTGCAGTGGCGTGATCTCGGCTCACACAACCTCCGCCTCCTGGGTTCAAGTGATTCTCCTGCTTCAGCCTTCCAAGTAGCTGGGATTCCAGGTGTGCGCCACCATGCCCAGCAAATTTTTTTGTATTTTTAGTAGAGACAGGGTTTCACCATGTTGGCCAGGCTGGTCTCGAACTGCTGACCTCAGGTGATCCACTCGCCTCAGCCTCCCAAAGTTTGTGAGCCACTGAGCCTGGCCTCTTTTTTCATTTTGAGACAAGATCTCTCTCTGTCACCCATGCTGGAGTACAGGTGTGCCAACATATCTCACTGTAACCTCGAACTCCTAGGCTCAAAGGATCATTTTACCTTAGCCTCCTGAATAGCTGGGATGACAGAAGTGTGTCACCACACCCGGCTAATTTTTTTTTTTTTTTAAGAGATGGAGTCTTGCTATGTTGTCCAGGCCAGTTTTGAACTCCTGGCCTCAAGCAGTCCTCCTGCCTCTGCCTCCCCGAATGCTGGGATTACAGGCTTGAGCCACGACACCCAACCTGTGCATTTATTTAAGTAGTATCTCCTGCACTCTTTCCTTGGGGTTGCAGGTAGGGGAGGTATACAGAATAAGACCTCCCATTCCTCACCCCTGCTAAACTTAGGATCATTCTAGTGGCCTGAAGAGTAAAGACTAAAAACCACCAGCCACCGTGGCTTACTGTAATCCTAGCACTTTGGGAGGCTGAGGCAGGAGTTCGAGAATAGCCTGGAGAACATAGCAAGATCCCATCTCTACAAAAAATACAAACATTAGCCAGGTGCCATGGTGCACACCTATAGTCCCAGATGCTTATTAGGAGGCCAAGGCGGGAGGATTGCTTGAGCTTGGGAGTTCAAGACAAGCCTGGAAAGCATAGTGAGATCCTGTCACTACAAAAAATACAAAAACTTAACCTGGCATGGTGGCGTGTCCCTATAGTCCCAGCTACTTGGGAGGCTGAGGTGGGAGGATCGCTTGAGCCCAGCATATTGAGGCTGCAGTGAACCGTGATCACGCCCCTGCACTCCAGCCTGAGCAACAGAGCAAGACCCTGTCTTAAAAAAAACAGAAGACTAAAGACCCATTTTATAGCCAGGCACAGTAGCTCACACCTGTAATCTCAGCACTTTGGGAGGCTGAGGCGGGCAGATCACGAGGTCAGGAGATCGAGACCATCCTGGCCAACAGATGAAGCCCCGTCTCTACTAAAAATACAAAAATTAGCTGGGCATGGTGGCGCGTGCCTGTAACCCCAGCTACTTGAGAGGCTGAGGCAGGAGAATCCCTTGAACCAGGGATCAGAAGTTGCAGTGAGCTGAGATCGTGCCACTGCACCCCAACCAGGCGACAGAATGAGACTGTCTCAAAAAAAAAAAAAAAGACCCATTTTACAAGTGATAAAGCAGACATTAACTTGTCAAGAGCTAGTGAGTGAAAACCAAGGCGGGACAGGAAGTAGGAAATGCTCTCAGGGCACCTCCAGCCTGAATAAGGAGAAGGTGCCGCCGAGAAGCGATGTGGGGGGTGTACCACCATGTGTGGCCCGGGACAGTCTGAGAAGGCTCTTGGGGGGCTGCAGCAAGATTCGGGGTGGGCCTAGGGGCTGCAGTGTGAGGCTAGGAGGACAAGCTTTACCTCACCTCCTTGGAGGCCCTGCTTCTGGAGGAGAGTTTACTTTTTGTTTGCTTGCTTTTTTCTAGACAGAGTCTCGCTCTGTCGCCCAGGCTGGAGTGCACTGGCATGATCTCTGCTCACAGCAACCTCCACCTCCCCGGTTCAAGCAATTCTCCTGCCTCAACCTCCCAGGTAGCTGAGATTACAGGCGCCTGCCACCACGCCTGGCTAATTTTTTTGTGTTTTTAGTAAAGATAGGGTTTCACCATGTTGGCCAGGCTCATCTTGAATTCCTGATCTCAGATGATCCTCCCGCCTCAACCCAAAGTTCTGGGATTGCAGGCATGAACCACTGCGACTGGCTCACTGGATAGTTTTTGGATTTTTTTTGTTGTTGTTGTTTTGTTTTGTTTTGAGACAGAGTCTCACTCTGTTGTCGTCCCGGCTGGAGTGCAGTGGTGCGATCTTGGCTCACCGCAACCTCCGCTTCCTGGGTTCAAGTGATTTTCCTGCCTCAGCCTCCCGAGTAGCTGGGACTACAGGCATGCACCACTATGCCCAGCTAATTTGTATATTTTTAGTAGAGACAGGGTTTCACTATGTTGGCCAGGTTGGTCTCAAACACCTGACCTCAAGTGATCTGCCTGCCTCAGCCTTCCAAAGTTCCACCGTGCTGGGATTACAGGTGTGTACCACCGCACACGGCCCACTGGCTAGTTTTTGTGTTTTTGGTGGAGGAGTTGTCTCACTATGTTGCCTATGCTCGTCTCGAACGCCTGGCCTCAAGCAGTCCTCCCACCTTGGCCTCCCAAAGTGCTGGGATTACAGGCGTGACCCCAGGAAGAAGGATGCTGGCTCTGGCATGGGGAATGAAGGTCAGTGCCCTGTCACCCAGTTCTGCAAACCTCCAGTGCTGCAAACATTGCTTCCCACCAGAGATCCTCTTCAGCCACTCTTAACATGAGCCAGGCTGTGTGTTCGCCGGCAGCTTTGACAGTTGGAAGCTAGCAGCTGGTCATGGTTCAGTGGACACTGGGTCTTTCCTGGGAGGGCAGGAGATGGCTTGTAAATGACACAAACCAGCAGAGTTCCTTGTTTAATGTGAACGTTGTTAAGACATTCCTGGTCTGAGCACAGTGGCTCGTGTCTGTAATCCCAGGGAAGCTGAGGCAGGTAGATTGCTTGATCCCAGGAGTTTGAGGTCAGCTTGGGCAACATGGCAAAACCCCATCTCTACAAATGATACAAAAATGAATCTGGTGTGGTGGCGCCTGGCTGTGGTCCCAGCTACGTGGTGGGCTGCGGTGGCAGGATCACTTAAGCATGGAAGGTTGAGGCTGCAGTGAGCCATGATTGTGCTACTGCAGAGAAAAACCTTGTCTCAAAAAAAAAAGGTCTTGGCTCAAATGGGTGCAGTATGTCTGTGGCAGAGGGGGTGTACATGTGTATGTTCTGATTTTTTACGTGTGTGACTGAGTGACTGAATCTCGCTCTGTTGCCCAGGCTGGAGTGCAGAGGCACGATCTCAGCTCACTGCAACCTCCACCTCCCGGGTCCACTCAATTCTTGTGCCTCAGCCTCCTGAGTAGCTGGGATGACAGGCGCCCACCACCATGCCTGGCTAACTTTTGTATTTTTAGTAAAGACAAGGTTTCACCATGTTGGCCAGGCTGGTCTCGAACTCCTGACCTCAAGTGATCCGCCCGCCTTGGCCTCCCAAAGTGCTGGGATTACAGGTGTGAGCCACTGCGCCTGGCCTCTTTTACATATTGAATGAGTCCTGTGTGCAGTGCTAGGTGTCCTGACAGATTCGGAGTAATGTTAGAAGCCTCTGGGTAGTGGGCAGAAGCTTAGACCTGCCCAGCACTGATCTGGGCTCCACGTCACCAGCCCTCGTCCATCACGGGTCCTTGTCTGTGAACTGGGAACAGCAGTACATCAGTTGGTCCATGCCATGCTTGGCAAGGCATGGTCAGCAGGCAGTGACCAAGCGAAAGGTGGAGACGTGGCCAGGTGAGGTGGCTCACGCCTGTCATCCCAGCCATTTGGGAGGCCAAGGCAGGAGGATCGCTTGAGGCCAGAAACTTGAGACCAGCCTGGACAACATCTCAAGACCCTATCTCCACAAAAAAAATAAATAAATAAAAATTAGCCGGGCGTGATGGCGTGTGCCTGTAGTTCCAGCTACTCAGGAAGCTGAGGTGGGAAGATCGCTTGAGTCTGGGAGTTTGAGCTGCAGTGAGCTATGACTGCACCACTGCACTCCAGCCTGGGCAACAGAGCAAGACCCTGACTCTTTTTAAAAAAAAAAAAAAAAAAGGCTGGGCACAGTGTCTCATGCCTATAATCCCAGCACTTTGGGAGGCCGAGGTGGGCAGATCATGAGGTCAAGAGATCTAAACCATCCTGGCCAACATGGTGAAACCCCATCTCTACTAAAAATACAAAAATCAGTTGGACGTGGTGGTGTGCACCTGTAATCCCGGCTACTCAGGAGGCTGAGGCAGGAGAATTGATTCAACCCAGGAGGTAGAGGCTGCAGTGAGCCAAGATAACGCCACTGCATTCAAGCCTGGGTGACAAAACAAGACTCTTGTCTCAAAACAGAACGAAACAAAATAAAACAAAGAAAGAAAAAGAGGTAGAAGGAGAAAGCTCTGAAAAAGTAACTCCTGGCTTCCCCTTGTGCTAAGATGGGAAGGCTTGGGTTTATATCGAAACTGCGGCCTTCCCTGAGTGTGAATCTGGGCAAGTTGCTCCACAGTCTGGAGCCTCCGCCTCTTTGTATGTGACGCAGGGGTCACCGCGCCGCACTCTCAGTTTTGCAGCTCCGCACATGCTCAGTAAGTGCCCAGGAGTCGTCAAGTTCACTTTGCCCACCGACAGCAGTGCACATCAGAAACCCGCGTCTTCTGAGCTCTACCTCAGAATCTGCTGTGTCACTAAGCCAAGGCACAAAGTAGCGTCCCCAGTGGGGGTCACCTCCACGTCAGGGTCAAGCCAGCGCAGGAGCTTGCGTCTTGGTCAGAATGCATCTTGGTCATGGCGTCAGCCCTGGGCAGAAACCAGAGCTGCTTTTTTCGTTTTTTGTTTTGTTTTGTTTTGAGTCAGTTTCGTTCTTGTTGCCCAGGCTGGAGTGCAGTGGCACAACCTCAGCTCACTGCAACCTCTGCCTCCCGGGGTCAAGCGATTCTCCTGCCACAGCCTCCTCAGTAACTGGGATGACAGGCATGCGCCACCACACCCAGCTAATTTTGTGTTTTTAGTAGAGACGGGGTTTCTCTATGTTAGTCAGGCTGGTCTCGAACTCCTGACCTCAGGTGATCTGCCCACCTCAGCCTCCCAAAGTGCTGGGATTACAGGCATGAGCCACTGTGCCTGGTCCAGAGAGACTGGGTTTTTTTGGGAGAGAGTCCTGCTCTGTTGCCCAGGCTGGAGCTGGTTCTTCTCACTACCCTGAAGCCACCCGTGCCTGTGAGTATGAACCAGGGCTCACTGCACACTGCCTTTGGAGGGCCAGCCCTGTTGTGTAAAGTAACAGCTGGAGCTGGGCACAGTGGCTCACGCCTGTAATCCCAGCACTTTGGCAGGCCAAGGCGGGCAGATCACTTGAGGTCAGGAGTTTGAGACCAACCTGGCCAACATAGGGAAACCCTGTCTCTACTAAAAATACAAAAAATTAGCCGGGAGGGGGGGGTTGGGGGGGCGGTGGTCGTGCACACCTGTAGTCTCAGCTACTCAGGAGGCTGAGACATGAGAATTGCTTGAACCTGGGAGGCAGAGGTTGCAGTGAGTGGAGATTGCACCACTGCACTCCAGCCTAGGTGACAGAGCGAGACTCTTTCTCAAAAAAAAAAAAAGGCAGCGGCAGCAGCTCTGGGTTCTGCCCAGGGCTGAGGCCGTGAGAGGGGCGGGTAGACCAATCCATCAGACAGGCTGCCCACTTCTGGCCAGCTGTTGATTGACCTGAAATCCTCCAGCCAGCAGCTGCCGCCTCTTCCCTTGCACCCACGTTCCCAGCTGGCCTCAGGCCTGGGCTTCTCCCCAGGACCACTCTGGGAATCGTCCAAAGCTGCCAGGAGACTCCTCGTGGCAGAGTCTTGGTTGTGTCAGCACCCCCTCAAGGTACACGTGCACCCCAAAGCTTCGCCGCCTCGGAGGCTGTATCAGCGGCTGTATCAGCAGCTGCTTCTGCTGGGGAGGACAGAGCCAGGATTGGCCCCTCGGAGCCCGAAGCCTGTGCCTTTGATAAGAGATAGGCCTCCCACTGCTAAAGACTGGGGCCGCCTTTTCCCATTTCTCTGCAGCTGCCTGGCTCTCCAGCTGCACATTGGCTGACCACTGGCCCTTCTCAGCCATCGGGACCAATGGGCCCCCTGGGCTGTGGTCACTGTGGTGACCAGAACTGAGCAGGTAGGAAGGCATGGGCCTCAATCTCGAGGCCTCCTCTCAGGCCAAGCTCGCCTTTCCTCAGGAATCTTCATCATCACAGCTGCCTTAGCTCACCCGTCTCTGAGCCCCTCTCTCCCTTTTTATCTACTTATCTTTTCAGACAGAGTCTTGCTGTATTGCCTAGCCTAGAGTGCAATCACAGCTCACTGCAGCCTTGACATCCCAGACTCCAGCGATCCCCCCACCTCAACCTCCCACATAGCTGGGATCACAGGCATGTGCCACCACACCTGAATCATTTATTTTTTATCTTTATTTTTTTAGAGATGGAGTCTCGCTGTGTTACCCAGGCTGGTCTCAAATTCCTGGCCTCAGGCAATCTTCCCACCTTGGCCTCCCAAAGCAGTGGGATTACAATGGTGGTGAGCAACTGTAATCTCAGCTACTTGGGAGGCTGAGGCAGGAGAATCGCTTGAACCCAGGAGAAAGAGGTTGTAGTGAGCCAAGATCACACCACTGCACTCCAGCCTGGGTGACAGAGTGAGACTCCATCTCAAAAAAACAAAAACAAAAAAAAACCTGCCTCTTTGTGGGGTGGTGTCAGAGTCCACCTCCCTGTGCCGTGCCCCCTTCCCACTCAGGATCTGGAACTCGGTGTGTTTAGGCAGGTGCCCGGTGATGCATGAAGAGTCCCACCTGCAGCCTGGGCTTGAGTTTGCAGCTGCGCATCTGTCGACACACGCACGGTGTGTGCCTGTGTCCCATGTTCAGGGCCACTCAGGGACTGTGTCTGCAGGACAGGGCGGAAGGGATGGCTCAGACGTTTGGATTCCGGGTTTGCACGAGCTAGGTAAGGAGGCTTGGCAGTTGCTGCTGCTCTGGCCTTCCACCCTGCCAGAGTCAGTGCCAGCCCCTGGGACTTCCAGGCTCTCAGGAAGGGCATGGGTGACAGTCACTGCCCTCCCCACCACCATGGTGCAGCATCTTCAGGGGCCCCCCTGGAGCTGCCTGTTCTTCCAGAGAAGCCCAGTGTGCAGGGCTGGCTGAAGCAGAAAGAGAAACCCCAGAGCCTCACCCTGCCTTCTCCTGGCCTCCCCTCCACCCAGAGCTTCCCCGGGAGGTCTCCGGGAACCCAGTTTGAAAGCCAGTTGCACGTAGGACAGTGGGCATGATGACAGCGCCAGACCCACAAAAGGGTTGTAAGGACTCAAATTTAAGGGCATTACCCTCTACTGACACCGTCATTTTACGTCCGAGGAAACTGAGGTTTGGTGCAGATCAGCCACTTCCCCACCTGCTCTGCTGAGCTGCCTGCCACGTCCTGTGTCATCTGAGGGCCTTCCCTGCCCAGTCCTCCCAGGAAGCAGTGTTGGGTTCAAATCTCATCCTGTTGAAGGCCCGGCATGGTGGCTCACACCTGTAATCCTAGCACTTTGGGAAGCCAGGGCAGGAGGATCACTTGAGACCAGGAGTTCGAGACCAGCCTGGCCAACATGGGCAAAACACCATCTCTACTAAAAATACAAAAATTAGCTGTGTGTGTCGGTGCATACCTGTAATCCCCGCTGTTGCTTGAGCCCGGGAGGTGGAGGTTGCAGGGAGCCGAGACTGCACCACTGCACTCCAGCCTGGGTGACAGAGCAAGACTCTGTCTCAAAAAACAATCCCATCCTGTTGGAAAGTGAGGCTTGGGTGGAGCTGGCCCCAGAGCCTCACCCCCTCCTCTCTGGCCTGCCTTGCCCTGCCCTGGGGACAGCCGGGACCCCAGCAGTCAGTCACAGGGCTGCCTTCTGTGTCTCCGCGCAGAGCTGCCCTCCTCAGAGCACCTGAGTGTGGCAGATGCCACCTGGCTGGCCCTGAACGTGGTGTCCGGTGGTGGCAGCTTCTCCAGCTCCCAGCCCATCGGTGTGACCAAGATCGCCAAGTCGGTCATCGCCCCGCTGGCCGACCAAAACATCTCTGTGTTCATGCTGTCCACGTATCAGACAGACTTCATCCTGGTGAGCCAATCGTCACAGGCGCGCCTTGCACACTCACACCCGCCTGTTGTTCACACGCATGCTTGCTCCCGTCTCCTGCCCCTTGCAGCCTCGCCCTTCCACTCTACTCCAGGGTGGGGGCAGGGTCTCAGAGTGAGAGCTCAGTGCCCCAAGCCCACATCCCCCAGGGCCACCAGGCACACCTGCCACAACTTCTTGCCCCCAGGTGCGCGAGCGGGACCTGCCCTTTGTCACCCACACGTTGTCATCTGAGTTCACCATCCTGCGGGTCGTCAATGGCGAGACCGTGGCAGCTGAGAACCTCGGCATCACCAATGGCTTCGTGAAGCCCAAGATGGGTGAGCTGAAGGCGGGGTTTGTACACGGGAAACCTCACGAAGTTAACAGATCCAGCCACAGACCAGCCTCACTCTCAGCACGGGCTTCTACCCACTGAGCATGAATGGAGTGCCAGGCAGAGAGGGATGCAAAGGGCCTGGCATGGTGGCTCATGCCTGTAATCCCAGCACTTTGGGAGGCTGAGGCGGGCGGATCACCTGAGGTTGGGAGTTCAAGACCAGCCTGACCAACATGGAGAAACCCCATCTCTACTAAAAATACAGAATTAGCCGGGCATGGTGGCGCATGCCTGTAATCCCAGTTTTTCCAGAGGCTGAGGCAGGAGAATTGCTTGAACCTGGGAGGCGGAGGTTGCAGTGAGCTGAGATCGTGCCATTGCACTCCAGCCTGGGCAACAAGAGCAAAACTCCATCTCAAAAAAGGAAAAAAAAACCATGATGCCCACGTCCTAGGCAGGCCCTGCTGCCATGTTTAGCAAGGGTGGTGGCCGTGCACGCAGGCAGCAATGGCTAGAGGCCACTCCTGTAGCAGCCCATGCGTCACAGCAGGCCTCCCTAGGCGGGGACTGTGGAGCTGAAGCCTGGAGCAGAGGTGGGAGCGGAGCCAGGTGGTGACAGTTGGGAAGGGCATCCCAGGCAACCAGCACAGCATGTGCAAAGGCCCAGGGCCTGCAGATGAGCTGGAGGATCAGGACAGTGGTAGGTGGTGGCAGAGGCTGGACAAGCAGCGGTGCCTGAGTGTCTCTCGGCCTGCAGCTGAGCCGCCCCAGCCCTCTTCCCAGGCCCTACACCCACCCACGCTGCTGCTTTCGGTCCCAGCCTCAGTACCTGACGTCTCTGTGCCGTTACAGTCCAGAGGCCGGTCATCCACCCCCTGTCCAGTCCGAGCAACAGGTTCTGTGTCACCAGCCTGGACCCCGACACGCTGCCTGCTGTTGCCACACTCCTCATGGACGTCATGTTCTACTCCAATGGGTAGGGCTGCCTCGGGTGTGAGGAGCTGCAGGGTGGGCTGGGGGAAGGCACGGCTCTGCCTCGGAGTCAGTCTGAGGGGGGAGGCACGGGTCTGCCAGGAGCTCATCTGAGGTGGGGAGACACAGACTTGCCCTGGAGCTAGTCTGACGGGGGAGACACAGACCTGCACCAGAGCTAGTCTGAGTGGGGAGACAGGGACCTGCCCCAGGGCCAGTCTGAAGGGTAGACACGGACTTGCCCCGAAACTAGTCTGATGTGGGAGACACAGACCCACTCTGGAGCTAGTCTGAGAGGGGAGACATGGACCCGCCCCGGAGCTAGTCTGAGGGGAAGAGACACTGACCCGCCTGGAGCTAGTCTGAGGCAGGAGACACAGACCAACCCTGGAGCTAGTCTGATGGCAGAGACACGGGACCCACACTGGAGCTAGTCTGACGGGGGAGATGCGGACCTGCCCCAGAGCTAGTCTGAGGGGGGAAATACAGCTCTACCAAAAGCTAGTCTGAGAAGAGAGACATCCTACCCTGGGAACACCAAAGTTTGGTGAAGCCCCAAGGACATATTGGGAGCTGTAACAAACTCCCCACTCCCCACTGAGCTCCAAGGATAGGCCCAGTCTGTTGTGGAGCTGAGAACTCAGATTTTTTCATTTGGTGAACGACAGATGTTGCATCACTTCCTCAGTGGATTTTGTAAAGTTCAGGCCAACGCCAGGTGGGGCAGGGCAGGGTCCAGCATGCTGATGGTCACCCCAGCCTGCGCCCTGAGGTGCTGGCAGACCCAGGACAGGGCCCGTGTAGCCTGTGTGGGGGGTCGGCCAGGCCTCCAGCACTACAAAGTGTCGCACCCGCCTCTGTGAATATGGTGAAATCATCCCCGTTGCATTGCGAGCAGGATGAGAAGGACCCTGGCCCAGGGTTGCCCAGGTGGCATCAAAGCCTAGGCAGGGCCCAGTTTCCCTGGGTAGGTGGAGCCTCAAGGGCTCCACCCTCACTAGCTCCCCCCAACCCCCAGAGTGAAGGACCCCATGGCCACCGGGGATGACTGCGGCCACATCCGCTTCTTCTCCTTCTCCCTCATCGAGGGCTACATCTCCCTGGTGATGGATGTGCAGACGCAGCAGAGGTGAGCCAGGCCCTGGGGTGGACGCTCAATCCAGGGTGGGCCCTAGGGTCTGGGGGACTCTGTGATGGGCCCATCACCCACTTTGTCTTATTTATTTATTTATTTATTTATTTATTTATTTTTATTTTGAGACAGTCTCACTCTGTCACCCAGGCTGGAGTGTAGTGATGCAGTCTCAGCTCGCTGCAACCTCCGCCTCCTGGCTTCATGCAGTTCTGCCTCAGCCTCCCAAGTAGCTGGGGATTATAGGTTCCCGCCACCACGCCTGGCTGATTTTTGTGCATTTAGTAGAAACGGGGTTTCACAGTGTTTACCAGGCTGGTTTCGAACTCCTGACCTCAAGTGATCCGCCCGCCTCGGCCTCCCAAAGTGAGGATTACAGACGTGAGCCACCGCGCCTGGCCTTCGTTTTTATTTCTGTTGAGACAGGATCTCACTCTGTTACCCAGGCTGGAGTGCAGTGGTGCAATCTTGGCTCACTGCAACCTCTGCCTCCCCGGTTCAAGCGATCCGTGTGCCTCAGCCTCCTGAGTAGCTGGGACTACAGACGTGTGCCACCACACCTGATTTTTGTATTTTCATTTTTAATTTTTTTTTCTTTCTTTCTTTCTTTTTTTTTCAGACAGGGTCTCACTCTGTCACCCAGGCTGGAGTGCAATGGCATGATCTCAGCTCACTGCAACCTCCACCTCCTGGGTTCAAGTGATTCTCCTGCCTCAGCCTCCCGAGTAGCTGGGACTACAGGCACACACCACCACACCCAGTACATATATATATTTTTTTTTTGTAGAAACAGAGTTTTGCCATGTTGGCCTGGCTAGTCTTGAACTCCTGACCTCAGGTGATTCACCCACCTCAGCCTCCCAAAGTGCTGGGATTACAGGCGTGAGCCACCACACCCAGCCACTTTGTCTCTAACAAATCCTCACTGTCGTCCTTCATCATAAGTGAGCCGGCCCCTCAGCTCAAAGAGGGGCAGGGGTTGTCCAGGGTCCACTGTGGGGTGGTGGCAAGGTGGGAATTTGAATCACAGGCCCAGTGCTATTTGTCCCTCAGCTTCTGCTCTGGACCTGGGAAGAAGTGTCCAGACCAGCCTTAGCAGGGGCCCAGGGGTCTTGTTCCAAACCCCAGTCTGATATCACCCTTCCCATCCGCCTCCCCCCAAGACAAGGAGGCTGCGGGGCGAATGGGTCCAGGGCGTCCGGAGGGGATGGTCCTTGCGGGCCCTAAGCTCTGGCCCACCCGCCCGTCTGCCCGGCCAGCCAGCCCCCTGCCTCGCTCTGGCTGGTGCCCCAGCACGCCAAGGAGGGAGCACAGCTCACATCAGCCTCGGGGACTCTCCTCTCACCCCCTTCGAAGGTTTCCTAGTGACTTGCTGTTCACAAGTGCATCCGGGGAGCTCTGGAAGATGGTGCGGATTGGAGGACAGCCCCTGGGATTTGGTGAGCTCTGAGGGGACTGCATGGGGGGTGGGGGGAGCTGGCATTGCTGGGCCCACTCACACACACTGGCCTCGGTGACTCAGTCCCTGCTAGGGGGTACGGATGAGACTGGGGAGCCTGAAGTTTCTGTTGCTTCCCAGTGTGTGGCAGGTGTACACAGGCCTCTTGAGGACGGGAGGAGCAGGCCTCGATCAGAGTACTTTTATTTTGCCCCCTCGAAAAGTAATACATTGCTTATTATTAGAAAATTAAACAGCAGCAGGCGGTGGCTCATGCTTGTTATCCTAGCACTTTGGGAGGCCTAGGTGGGAGGATCCCTTGAACCCAGGAGTTCTGTACCAGCCTAGGAAACATAGCAAGGCCCTGTCTCTATGAAAAAAATTTAAAATTAGCTGGGCTTGGTGGCAGGCATCTGTAATCCCAGCTACTCAGGAGGCTGAGGCAGGAAGATTACTTGAGCCCAAGAGTTCAAGGCTGCAGTGAGCCGTGATCACACCATTGTACTCCAACCTGGGCGACAGAGCAAATCCTCGTCTCTAACGATAAAGAGGCCAGGCGCAGTGGCTCATGCCTGTAACCCAGCACTTTGGGAGGCCAAGGCGGGTGGATCACCTGAGGTCAGGAGTACGAGACCAGCCTAGCCAATGTAGTGAGACCCCATCTCTACTAATCATACAAAAAATTAGCCGGGCATTGTGGCGTGCACCTGTAATCCCAGGTACTTGGGAGGCTGAGACAGGAGAATCACCTGAACCCAGGAGGCAGAGGTTGTAGCGGCAGTGAGCCAAGATTGTGCCACTGCCCTCCAGCCTGGACAACAGAGCAAGACTCCATCTCAAATAATAATAATAATTTAATTTAAAAAGAAAGAATAAATGGGGGCTGTGATAAAAGTTAAGGAGGAAAAAAATCACTCCCTAGCTCCACCGTTCAAAGATAATACCTGTTGGCAATTTTTTAAAGTGTTTTCTTCACATAAGTATGTGTAATCGTGAGACAGAAGTATCTTCACATAAGTATCTGTAATTGTCAGAGAGTCTGACACCCACCACTTTAACCCTTAATACTTCTCCTTTTCCATCCTGGGAAGAAACCCTTTTTCCTGTATAACCACAGTGACAGGATTCCACAGGAGAACATTTTCAGTCATTCCCTAACACTTTTAAAACAGCCAGATCTCATGAGAACTTACAGTCACAAGAACAGTACCAAGAGGATGGTGCTAAACCATTTATGAGCAATCCACCCCCATGGTCCAGTCACCTCCCACCAGGCCCCGCCTCCAAGACTTCAGATTACAATTGGAAGATTCGGGCAGGAACACAGAGCCAGCCTACATCGCCGGCCAACGACCAGAGAAGGCTCTTGGCTGGGGGACATCCGGGTTAAACCTTCAAGAGAAAATGGCGAGTGGAAGGCCGGGTGCCGTGGGTCACGCCTGTCATCCCAGCACTTTGAGAGGCCGAGGCACATGGGTCACTTGAGGTCAGGAGTTCGAGACCAGCCTGGCCAACATGGTGAAACCCTATCTCTACTAAAGATACAAAAAAATTAGCCAGGCGTAGTGGTGGTACACGCCTGTCATTTAAGCTATTCAGGAGGCTGAGGCACGAGGATCCCTTGAACCCGGGAGGTGGAGGTTGCAGTGAGGTGAGATCACACCAGCGCACTCCGGCCTGGGCGATGGAGCGAGACTCTGTCTCAAAAATAAAAGCTGGATGGCTGATGGGAATTCTCTAGGAGCATGGTGGGTGCAGGGTAGACATTGCCCACAGAGGGTAGAGGGTGAAGAGCCACAGAGGCAAGGGTAGCCAGGTGACGCGGAAGCTAAGGACGTTCTCCCTTGTCCCTAGATGAGTGTGGCATCGTGGCCCAGATCTCAGAGCCCTTGGCTGCTGCGGACATCCCAGCCTACTACATCAGTACTTTCAAGTTTGACCATGCACTGGTGAGTGTCCAAACCCAGATTGCTCCAGGGCAGGGCCGCGGTGGGCAGCGGGTTCCTGGGCTCACCGGCAGGTGTCTGCCTTCTCCCCCACCCCGCCCCCTGAGCAGGTCCCAGAAGAGAACATCAACGGTGTCATCAGTGCCCTGAAGGTCAGCCAAGCAGAGAAGCACTAGGAGGGTCTCTTCTGCTCCTCCCTGCTGCCGCCCAGCCCAGCCCCAACCCCGAAGATTGATCTTGCAGTATTTCTCTACAGACTGGAAAATCGGCCCTGGGGACCCCGAGGAAGGGGCCTCTCCAGGAGACTCCCTCGATTGCCAATCCCTCCAGGCCAGGGGCCCACGCCAAGGCCTCCTCATGCCCTCCTGCCTTCCCAGAGCCCCCAAGCCCTCCAGAGAACAACCTGCCTCTTCCCCACTTCCCCACCCCAGAAAATGCTTTCGGAGGCCCAGAGAGCTTGTGAGCTGATCCGCCTTCTCATCCAGCCTCGCCCACGTCCAGGGGCAGATGCGGAGGGAAGCTGGTCCCTCCGAGACAGCAGTGTGCCAGCTGTCGTGTCACCTTGCAGGGCTGGGGCTGACGGGGTGGGGTGGAGTCTGGGGCACCCGGGAGGATTTTGGGGGCGAGTACTGTGGTCGCTGGTCTCTGGTTCCATCAGCTCAGGGCTGGTTCCCTCCGAGTGGAGGCCAGCGCGACCCTCTCGGGTCATCGGGGCTGGTGAGGCTCAGACAGGAACCCAGGTGGCATCCCCAAGCTGGGAAGGACCCAAACTCCCCCTTGTACCTCGCCTGCCATTCAAAGGGCCTGGGCCCGACTCCCAGCAAGACTGCCAAGAGGGCCCTGTCCAGACCCTCCCCCACAAACACCCAGTCCTTGGGGGAGGAGGGAGGGTCCCAGGAGACCCACCAGCCTGGAGCACCAGCTCCTGTCCCCTTAGCTCTCCCTGGACCCGCCTTGGGCAGACAGAGCATCAGTTTCCCCCAGCAGGGATATCCCTGGCTTTCTGGGCCTAGGGTTTCTTAGGTATTGTCCCACCTCCCCAACAGATGACTAGACCAGCATAGGACTCCCCGCCACCCTCCTCCCTCCCCTTCCCCCAACTCGCCTGCCCACCCCTTGGTTGGGGGCTGTGGCATTCATAAGTACTTGACCCAGGAGGCAGCTTAACTGAGCCTTAATAGAGAAAACCATACCTTGTTTTAGTTTTTTATTTAATGTGTTTGCACCCAGGCTGCTGTTGGCGGTAGTTTCTGTTTGAGGGGGTAGGTAAGACCGATTTGAGTTGTGTCAAGGGGGCCTGGAGGCTCCGTGTCACTAGGCTGGTCCTCTGGGGCTCCAGGGACAGGCATGAGAGTTGGGAGATGTCACACAGGCCTTGACCCTCTCTTCTGAAGGGAAGCTGAGAGCGGACATCTCCTATGAGATGCCAGAGCTGCTGGCACCCCACATGGGACCTGCCAACCAGCTGTGGCTCTAGCTGAGCACCAGAGGCGGTGAGGGGACCCTAGGGCCACAGGGAGATAGATAGCCGGGTGACGGGCCAGCTGAGTGTTCATGACGAGGAGGCACGGGGTTAGCTGTGGTGTCCTTTCCATTGGGGTGGCTTTCTGAGTGCGCAAGGTCCAAGGGCCTCTGTGGCTTTGGCTCTGGCAGTCAAGTTGAGATGTTTCTTTTTTCTAAGACGGTGCCTCACTCTGTCACCAAAGCTGGAGTGCAGTGACGCCATCTTGGCTCTCTGCAACCGCCGCCTCCCAGGTTCAAGCGATTCTCCTGCCTCAGCCTCCCGAGTAGCTGGGATTACGTAACACGCACCACCATGCCTGGCTAGTTTTTGTATTTTTAATAGAGACGGAGTTTCGTCACGTTGCTCAGGCGATCCGCCCGCCTCGGCCTCCCAAAGTGCTAGGAATACAGGCGTGAGCCACAGCACCCGGCCAAGCTGTGCTGTTTCGGAGAAGGTCGGAGGAGAAGGAATAGTTCCTAAACCTGGCAAAGTGCTCCCCGCTTCTGTGAGCCGAGGGGGACCCTCAGAGCCCCAGAAGTCCATCACATGGAGACGCTGTTCTTCAAGACCCTTGTGGGCGTTCGGGGCCCACCATGTCAATTAGGAACCCCCCCTTTTTTTTAAGTTAATTCATTTTGCACAAAACTTCAAACAAAACAAAAACATTGCTGGTCCCAAAAGGGAGGTGGCCAAGTGGGGCGGGCCTGCGGTGGAAGCCCTGAGTCCCCTTTCTGACCTTGCAAGGCCTTGATTTTCCTTTCTGTCATTTCCCCCGACAGTGTCACTTCTCTACCTTTCCTTCCCACCGTGCAAGTGTGTCGGCCCCGTGACCCCAGCGTCCTGTGTCCCCTTCCTAGACTTCCTAAGACGTATCTATTGTACACACCTATAAATACCTGTGTTTTATGTTGATAGAGATATATACTGTAAATAGCATATATACTTGAGCAATATATATGTTAATATATACTGTGTGAGCAGTCTGTGGACACAGCCCCCCTGCTGTGTGTGCCCACGTGTGTGGGCGTGGTGGCCTCCACCCCACGCCGTCTGCCACGCATGCAGGCACGTTGGAGTCACCATATATTTTTAATTCAAGTGTATATATAGGCAATACGATTATTACGGAAGCCGATGGGTTCCCTCAGACCTGACTTGAGAGCTCAAAGCCAGCAACTCGGAGCATGGGACGTGAGACGGGTGCCCAGAGCCCGCTGTGATGTGAGTCATGCCTCCTGCACCCCACTTTGCCCAGCCAGAGTCCCTGGGCGCCCTTGATTTATTTGGGGGGCTGTTGATCCCCGGGAGGAGAATTTGGAATTTCTTGCTTTTAATCGGAATGCCCGTCTCCCCTGCCCCACCCGGCGGCCTCACCCTGAAGACCTGCGCTTGCCGAATGGGCCACGCCGCCTGCGTTCCGCCTCCGTGGGTGACAGTTTCTACACAGGCAGCTTATCTGTTGTTTTTTGGGGTTTTTTTGTTTGTTTGTTTCTTTGTTTTGGTAACCTGCAAGCTTAGAAATCTCAGGTTCTGTTCCCGGGGCTCCTCCTGGGGACCGGCCTCATGACACAGAAAAGCAGGAGTGCTGGGGCGGGCTGAGGCCAGGGTCTGGCTCTTGGCCCTGGCTGGCTCTGCAGGGGTGGTCCCTGTTCCAGCCAGCTCCGTCGGAGCTTTCCCCCCGGGAACCCCGCTCCTCGGTCCCAGGGAGCCCCCCTTTGGTTTTTCTGTCCCCGTCCTGCTCATGTAAAGCTTGGTTGATCTCGGCGTTCTGTGTGTAGCGCAGTGTTAGTCTGGTCTCCACAGCTGTTCAGTGGGGTAGGTGTGAGTGTGGTTTTTCCCAGCAGGGGTTTTCTGCCCTCGTCCCCCAGCCGTCTCCTGGTCTGCTAGGTGGGTGGGTCTCTCCAAGCCCCAGACCCCACTTGGAGGGGTGTGTGTTTCTCGGAAGGGCTGCGAGCAGGACCCTTCTCCATCTGCAGCTGCGTGGGGCTCCCTGCCTGACTGTCATCTGTCCCCCAGAGGAAATCTGAGGAGTGGGCCCATTGTTTCGGCGTCGCAGACGGGGCAGGTGCCTGGAAGGGGAGGAAGGGAGCTCTCTGTGATGTGGATTTTTTTTCTTTAGATGGGAGTCTTTTTCTGTCGCCCAGGGTGGAAGGCAGTAACGGCATGATCTCAGCTCACTGCAACCTCCACCTCCTGGGTTCAAGAAAGTCTCCTGCCTCAGCCTCCCAAGTAGGGGGGATTACAGGCACCCGCCACCACACCTAGCTAATTTTTATATTTTTAGTAGAGACAGGTTTCACCATGTTGGCCAGGCTGGTCTTGAACTCGTGACCTCAAGTGATCTGCCTGCCTCGGCCTCCCAAAGTGCTGGGATTACAAGCATAAGCCACCACGCCTGGCCCCATGTGGAATGTCTAGGAGCAAGCAGGTGGCCCTGGGCTGCCACTTGGGCTCCTGGAGTGTGTGTCTTGGCCCCTGTTTGGCTCTCCAGTAAGAAAAGCTCAGACAGTCTCAACCCCACTCTCTTCCCTAGCTCCACCTCAAGGACGGTGGGAGCTGAAGGATGGGGAGGAACAGAGCAGTGACCACCCCTCCTACCACTGATAAGTTCTGCCTCATCGTGGGGCTCCCTTGGTTCCCAAGACACCTGTTTCTCCCTCAGCCCCTCATCCTGACGCAGCGAAGATCTGGGCATTGCCCACAGGCACTGCCCACGCCACCATCCTCAGCCTGGAGCATGCATTTGAGCTGGAGAGGCTTGCATCCCTGACCCCAGCAGCCTCCCCTCCCCAAGATTCAGAGGGAGCCCAGAGCCTCACTCTAAACCACCAGCGTTCTCACCTCCAGGCAGCAGGCTGCGGTGGGAAAGGAAGGAGCTGGGCAATCAGGCTCCCAGCGTGACCGCCTGAAGCAACAGCCAACAGCGTACCCACTGTGACATTTGTTTAGCTGGAGGAGGCTTGGTCTGGAGGGGCTTGCTCCTCTGAGGTGACGGAAGATGCCCTGGAGGTCAGGAGAGAAGACAGGGAGGGCCAGGCCCCCGTGAAAGCCTAGGACACTATTTTCCTGGTGATCTTCAGAGGTGAACCCCGGCCACCTCCCACTGGCCCCCTCCTCCTGGCTGCATTTTCCAGGAAGTCGCTTGGGAGTCCTAAGGCCACTCTGGGCCCCTTTCTGAGCCCTGAGATCTGGTTGTGGGGACAACCAGGGCTTTTTGCAGCCCCAGCTAAGAGGGGGGACTTTAGGGCAAGAGTACCCCAACCCTGCAGTGAGGGGAATTTTTTTTTTTTTTTGAGATGGAATCTCACCCTGTCACCCAGGCTGGAGGGCAGTGGCGTGATCTCAGCTCACTGCAACCTCCACCTCCTGGATTCAAGCGCTTCTCCTCCCTCAGCCTCCGAAGTAGCTGGGATTACAGGCATGCGCCACCACGCTTGGCTAATTTTTGTATTTTTAGTAAAGACAGGGTTTCTTTATATTGGGCAGGCTGGTCTCAAACTCCTGACCTCAGGTGATCCGCCCACCTTAGCCTCCCAAAATGCTGGGATTACAGGCATGAGCCACCACGCCCGGCCCATGGGGGTATTTTTGACGCCACTTCCTGAGTGAAGCACTTTGCATGGGGATGGGAAGACAAACCCCCGTTCTTCCAGCCTACTCCGAGCAGGGCCTGGAGCAGTGGAGACGGTGGTTGGCGTAATAGGCAGAGCCTGAGTGAGGCCGGTGGGCTTCTCCGCCAGAGGAGACATTGACTGCGTACTGTGGTGAAGGAGGGGATTAGGCTTGGTGGGGGCCCATTCAAAAGAGGCCGGGCTCCGTGGCTCACACCTGTAATCC
Organism: Cacajao melanocephalus; assembly: GCA_963573385.1. Taxonomy (NCBI): domain Eukaryota; kingdom Metazoa; phylum Chordata; class Mammalia; order Primates; family Pitheciidae; genus Cacajao; species Cacajao melanocephalus. The sequence continues at coordinate 49,771 of CAUYLG010044648.1, read as the reverse complement.
CAGCACTTTGGGAGGCCAAGGCGGGAGGATCGATTGATGCCAGGAGTTCAAGACCAACCTGACCACATAGCAAGACCCCAGCTCTACCAAAAAAAAAATAATAACAGAGGCTGCCAGGGAAGGAGGCCAGCCAGCAGCGGCCTGGAGCAGAGGCAGGAGCCTGAGGCCTGGGCCACGGCATCCACGGACAGCCTGGTGGCCAAGAGAGCTTGTGGCTGTTGCTGCAAGGGAAGAGGAGCTATGGAAGCGGGAAGTGCAGGGCGGCTTCTGTGCGAGGAGTCGGGACACAGGCCTGGGCGTGTTTATGCACACGTATGTGCATGTACGTGTGAGCGTGGGTGTGTTCATACACATTAGAGTGTGTGTGCGCAGGCGTGCAGAGCCCATACCTGAGAGGTGGGACTGGCTCCTGGAGTATTTTGAGTTCTCAGAAGCAGTCTTGCTCTCGGGCCCCGAGTCCAGAGATGATCCGGTGAGTGGAGGCAGGACTCAGATGCAGGCCCTGGCTGCAGGGGAGAGGGTGGGGCGTCTCTGGCAGGATGGCCTCACCCCACTTGTCAGAGTTACTCTGGAGGAGGGCCAAGGTGTCAGGAACAGTTTGGCTGAGCGATTCTGGCTCAGGGTTATTCATGAGGTTGCTCTTGTCTGAAATCTTAGCTAAGGATTGGAGGATGCACTTCTGAGTTACGCCTGGCTGTAGGCAGGAGGCCTCAGTCCTTCCCCAAGTGGGCCAACCCACGTGGCCGCTTGAATGTCCTCACGATATGGCACCCAGCTTCCCCCGCAGAGCAAGAGATTCAAGGGCCCAGGGTAGAAGCCAAAGTGTTACTTTTATCCCTAGACTCGGAATTCACACGCAGTTGCCTCCACCATGCTGTGGTGTGATACAGCCCAGCTCTGATTGGAAGGGGCTGGGCCGGCCCGTGCTGACTCTTCAAAGGCATCCCATCCTGAAGATGGTGTTCCCAGGGCTTTTGGGGGCCAGCGCTCCCTCACCTACTGGGGCTCATTCTGGAAGAGGGTCCAGAAGAATTGGAGACCCCTGCCCCTTACCCAACTTTGGAGGTGGCAGGGTGAACAGCAGGCCAAGTTCAGGTCCTGAGGTAGGCCAAGGCCAGTGTGGTTTCCCTTCCACTGCCTCAGTTTACCTGTATTCAGAAGATGGTCTGGGAAGAGTTGAGCACAGTTCCCTCTAAAAGAGTAGGGAGCTGATAATCCCAAGCCCTCCTCTTTATGCCAAAATCATTTCCGTTATCCTGAGATGGGGTGAGTGGATGGATAGTGTACTGAGGGGCCTCTGCCCTGCCCGGAGCCCCCATCAAAGCGGGGAGCACAGGGGACTTCCTGCCCCCAGCCCCCTCTGGCCCTTGCCTGGCGTGCCCGGGTCACCAGCAGCAGCAGGGGTGTTTCAGTGGTCCCAAAATCTGGGGGAAGGGGAGAACCTGCCATCTTACCCCTACCCCCCGGGGCTCTCACACTTATTTTCTTGTTGAAGAAACACAAAACCCTCGAGATTCATGTACTGTATGTTGGAGAGAAAAAAAAAATACCTAATGTTCCCCTCAAAAAGACAGTATATTTTGTACTTTGTAAAGTGTTAATTAAAATGAAAAACGATGCTGGCTGGTGGCTGTCTGGTTTTGTGCGGATCTATCCAGAGACTGGCCTCATCTCTTTCTCATCCACACTGTGATTGGGGGAACACAGGCCAGGGGCTAGTGGGGGTAGAAAAACACCCAGAATCTGAGGAAGGGCCCCCAGAGCCAGAGGAGTTGTATTAGTTACATGGTGCTGTGTAACAAGTTGCCCTAAAACTTAGCAGCTTGTTAAACATGATCTTTATTTATAGATCACATTTTCTGTAGGTCAGGAATTCAGGAAGTTTGGCTGAGCGATTCTGGCTCAGAGTCACTCATGAGGTTGCCATTGTCTGAAATCTTAGCTAAGGATTGGAGAATGCACTTCTAAGTTATACCTCGCTGTAGGCAGGAGGCCTGAGTCCTTCCCCAAGTGGGCCAACCCACTGGGCTGCTTGAGTGTCTTCACAATATGGCGCCTGGCTTCCCCCAGAGCAAGAGATTCAAGGACCCATGTTAGAAACCAAAGTGTTATTTTTATCCCTAGCCTCAGAATTCTCATGCAGTTGCCTCCACCATGCTCTCTGGTGTGATACAACCCAGCTCTGATTTGACATGAAAGGGAGCTATATAAGTGGGTGGAAACCAGGAGATAAAGATGACTGAGGACCACCTTGGAGACCAGCTACTGTGCCTAGTATCCCCACCCAGATCTTGGACAGAGGCAGGCCTGGGAGTTGGGGGCACTCAGGGGAAGGACTTGGACAGGGCCTTTATGATGGCAGGGGAAGGTCAGGGGCTGGTTGCCTGGCCGAAGGGTCTCTACCCCAAACCTAGAGCCCTGCCATGGACATTACAGCTCCAGGAAGGTTCCAGAAGCCCAGGAGCCGATACCTCCAGATTAGATATCCTGCGAACAGGAGAAGAGGGCACCATGCTTCTGGCTCCTGCCCTCTTGGTACATGGGGCGCTGGATCTGCACCAGGAAGAAAAAGGTGAGCTTAAGACCAGCAGGTTTTAGACCTGACACCCTCCCCTTCTCCTCTGAGATTTTCCATGGGGGTAGGTGTGAGGCAGGCATGGCTGAAGACCCATACCTGCCCTGCGTACCACCAACCCCCGCCCCCACCCTGCCTCACCTTGGCCCACAGGAAGAGAACCCGGAGACAGGGAGTGAAAATGGAAGCTGAAAGGCTGGGCCCGGTGGCTCACGCCTATAATCCCAGCACTTTGGGAGGCCAAGAAGGGCGGATCATCTGAGGTAAGGAGTTCGAGACCAGCCTGACCAACATGGAGAAACCCTTTACTAAAAAATACAAAAAATTAGGTGTGGTAGCACATGCCTGTAATCCCAGCTACTTGGGAGGCTGAGACAGGAGAATCGCTTGAACCCAGGAGGCGGAGGTTGCAGTGAACCAAGATCGTGCCACTACACTCCAGCCTGGGCCACAAGAGACTCTGTCTCAAAAAAATATATATAATTTTCCTCCTGGAATGCAGATCAACTGCTGGAGTTGTGGACCCAGGTCCCACCATTAGACTGAACCTATCCAGCCTGAGGCCCCCGAGGAGGGGACTCTTTTAGACTGGCATGGCTTCACGTGCTGTACTCGCCTCCTGGCATTCAGCTGCCACCTGCTACCAGAGCAAGAGCCTGATGCTTCCCCAGCAAGACAGCGCCTCCTGCTTGGAAGTGACAACAGCGTCTAGGTCTATCCTTTTATTTTTTGAGACAGAGTCTCACTTGGTTGCCCAGGCAGGACTGCAGTGGCAGGATCTCAACTCACTGCAACCTCCACCTCCCGGGTACAAGCCATTCTCCTGCCTTAGCCTCCCGAGTAGCTGGGACTACAGATGCCTGCCACCACGCCCGGCTAATTTTTGTATTTTTAGTAGAGATGGGGTTTCACCATGTTGGTCATGCTGGTCTCAAACTCCTGACCTTGTTATCTGCCCACCTCAGCTTCCCAAAGTACTGAGATTACAGGCGTGAGCCACTGCACCCAGCCTGTATTTTTACTTTTATTTATTTTTTTGAGCCAGAGTCTTGCTGTGTCACCCAGGCTGGAGTGCAGTCATGCTATCATGGTTCACTGCAACCTCCACCTCCCGTCTTTGTGTGTGTGTGTGTGTGTGTGTGTGTGTGTGTGCTCATACCAGTGTTCATTCCTACTCCATGGGCAGGGACAGGAATGCCTAGATGGGAAGACAGACCAGATAGGGGAGGATGGATAACAGCCCAGGAGCTGGCACTAACTGGATCAGACCTGTGGGTAATCTGGTTACTGCATCCTGGGATGCTGCAGTGGTTAGACTGGCGCCCACCGGGGGGCCCTCGGAGGAGCTGACAGCGTGTCAAGGGAGGATCCCTGGGAGGCAGCTCACTGAGACTTGTGAAGTCGCCTGTGCCAGTGGCAGATGACATCCTGCCTCTGAGGGGACACCCAGTCTCAGGAGAGGAACACCACTCCCCAAGGTCAAAGAGCAGAGTAGGGCAGGGAAGCGATTCTCCTGCTTAAGCCTCCCGAGTAGCTGGGATTATAGACATGAGCCAGCATGGCTGGCTAATCTTTGTATTTTTAGTAGAGATGGGGTTTCGCCATGGTGCTCAGGCTGGTCTCGAACTCCTGACCTCAGGAGATCCACCCACCTCGGCCTCCCAAAGTGCTGGGATTACAGATGTGAGCCACCGCGCCGGGCCTCCCGTAACAGTTTAAGCAGCCCCCACTGCCGTCCAGGTGAAGGCCAGGCCCCCTGCAGATGCTGGCACCAGGTGGAAGGCGGGAGAAACGTCAGATCTTCATAGATGCATCCTGAGTTTTGATCCTGGCCCAGGCACGGCACTGGGCGCTGGGCACCGAGCCTCGGACTGCAACCTGCTGGGTCATGCCCGAGCATTCTCTTCATGGCGTATTTGTCAGGATTTGACTTTGTCATGCAGAACACAGTCAGCACATAAGTATTTCCTGAATTAATGAAAATGTGGGGTGACCATACATTCAGGAAACAAGTCACGACGGCCTTCTATGGAGGGTGACAACCTGAGCTTTCATTAGCTGTGAAGGGTTTTCATGCCAGAGTCATCGCTTCCCGGAAGAAGTCAGTGTGGCGTGGTGGTCTGCATGTCTGCAGGGACAAAGAGGATGGAAGACCAGGGCCCACAACCGCTGCAAACTGTCCGAGGGAGATGGGGGTAGCCTCCTTGCAGCTCACAAGCCGGACACAGTCTTCCACCAGGGTGCCTCTCTGACCTTGGTTACTGGCCCCTTAAGAGAGAAAGGGACAGAGTCTGCGTGTACAGAGGATGGCCTGGGGGCACACGGGCTTGGCACAAACCTCTCTCCACTAAACAAGAGGAGACGGGAGCTTGCAAACACTGACTTCACAGGAACACGATGATCCAGCCTAGCAACTGAGCTAATGGCATAGCAGGGTTTCTATGGACGTGTGTGTCAAATGCTGGGGGTGGAGGGAGCGCTGGGGAGAGAGAGGACAGACGCTGAGACACAGGCACAGGTGACAAGTGGGGAAGAGGGCCTGGTCCACGGCAAAGAGCTCCCACAGAGGGCACAGCCAAGCGGCCTGCTGGGCAGACCGAGCCCAGCTGGACAAAACAGACAAACCCAAGGACATCCCTTCTTCTCTACACTGAGTGCTATGTCCAAAGTCAAGATCATTACTGAGGCTGGGCGCCCTGGTTCACCCCTGTAATCCCAGCACTTTGGGAGGCCGAGGTGGGCAGATCACTGGAGGTCAGGAGTTTGAGACCAGCCTGGCCAATGCAGCAAAACTCCATCGCTACTAAAAATGCAAAAATTACCCGGGCATGGTAGTACGTGCCTGTAGTCCCAGCTACTCGGCAGGCAGAGGCAGGAGAATCATTTGAACCCGAGAGGCAGAGGTTGCAGTGAGCTGAGATCTCGCCACTGCACTCCAGCCTGGGCGACAGAGCAAGGCTCTGTCTCAAACAAAAGATTGTTACTAGATCTGTATCTTGGTTGCCCTTAGGGTGGGAGGATTAAAAAACCCACCTTCTCTAGAGACCCTCCCTCCTCCATCCTCACCTGCCATCCTGAACCCTGCCCGGTGTGACCTGGGCCTGACTTTCAGGGGCACTGACTGTCTAAATCAATACGTGCTTTTCAGCTTGAGTTTCACTGAGGTCGGCTTAGCCTGCTTCACTGCAGGGGCGACGTTAGACCTGGTCCCAGTGAGAGTTTCAGGAAGGAAACCTGACACACGGTTTTAAATTTCTATTTCAAGTTTATGAGAAAACTTGCCTGTAACAAACCTAAGAAAGGGTTCGCAGCCCAGGTGAAGGGCCCCTCCCCTAGATATCTGAGCGGCTGGTTCTCATGGCCGCAGGTCACAGCAAGGACACCGCTGGCTGGCTGACCATTCCACTTTAAAGTGCAGCCCTGATAGCCGGGCGCGTGGCTCACGCCTGTCATCCCAGCACTTTAGGAGGCCAAGGTGAGTGGATCACCTGAGGTCAGGAGTTTGAGACCAGCCTGGCCAACATGGCCAAAACCCATCTCTACTAAAAATACAAAAAAAAAAAAAAATTAGCCAGGCGTGGTGGTGCACACCTGTAGTCTCAGCTACTCAGGTGGCTGAGGCAGGAGAACAGTTTGAATCCAGGGTGCGGAGGTTGCAGTAAGCCGATATCACGTCACTGCACTCCAGCCTGGGCGACAGAGTGAGTGAGACTCCTCTGTCTCAAAAATAAGGAAAAAAGAAAAAGAGAATAAGAAAATATTTGTCAGGTAGGACTGTCTTATTTTTCAGTTCAGCATGATAGCTCACACCTATAATCCTAGCACTTTGGGAGGCCTAGGCAGGATGGCTTGAGGCCAGGGGTTTGAGACCAGCCTAAGCAACATAGCAAGACCCTGTCTCTCTAAAAAAAAATAATAAAAAGACCTCACTTCTATAAAAAAGTAATAATATTTTTCACTGGCTTCAGCCTCTGTATCAAAAGGCTTGTTTATAAAAGCAAAACTCTAAAGGATCAAGATTTTAAGACGACCTCTTCAGATCTTAAAAACCAAAAGGCAGAAAATAGACTTTATTCCAGGCAGATTTGTAAAAGATGTTTTTCAAGGGAAAGGCAAGTCACGCTACTGAATCAAACGTTTCTGGGTCTCCCTCCTCCGAGCCTGGCACTGCGGCCAAGCCTTGGCAGGTGTGCTCGGGGCCCTCGGCCCACAGGAACTTGGCCTTGATTCTCTTCCTCAGGGGCTTCTCAACTTCACCGAGCCAGGCAGCGAGCAGGGTGGGAGGCTGGGGCTGGCGCCCGCAGGGAGCTCCAGATGGAATCCCAGGCCACGGTGCTTCTGGTGTCCCCCTAGTGAGCTTGTGGTGTGGCAGGCGGCCAGGAAGGGCCATGAGCAGGGTGGCTTGAATGAAAACCACAGGCTGATGCCAGCCCACCTCCCTTGCTGAAAGTGGGTTTCAGTCCGAGGCACATGCATGGCCTTGGCCACACGCAAACCCAGAGACCGCCATGACAGAGGAGAGCCTCCCAAGCGCCACGTCCAAGCGAAGCTTTCCTAAGATGGACTTCTCAGGCCAGACGTGATGCCAGACACCGCCACATGCTACCTGGAGAGAGCAGGAACGCGCTGGCCACAGCGGCCCACCAACGGCCACCGTTCCGTGCCAGGTTCCACAAGCCTCACTCACAGCTGGAGAGGGACACCGCCCCAGATCCTCCTGGCAGGTACCCGCTAAGGGATTCAGGAGAGTCACAGTGCACGCAGGGTACTGATCCTCCACCACCAAGAACCCTGGGGGGCTGGCCACGCGCTGGCCTCTGCCAAGCAATGCCAGTGGTTCCCAGGCCGGGGCCGCCCAAGCAGGCGAGGGAGGAGGTTTAGATGAATGACTTGGCCAGGGTCACCATGTGGTCCACGCCACACGCCACATCCACGGGCTCCCCAGGCATCGTCACCTGAAAAATAAGACCCAGCATACCATGAGCGAGAGTGGCGTACCTGCAGGAGGCAGGCACTGGCACTGGCCCCGCTGGCCCCGCCTCTCAGTAGGAGACACCTCTCCAGCCTTGGCTCCCTCCACTCTGGGAATGGGGGCGCTTACGCCTCCTCAGCAGGTCCACCAGGGCAACTGCGTGTGGCCACAAGGACAAGGCCATCCCTACTCCATCCGGTCAACAGCAGCCATCGCCATCCATGTCAGCCTGAGAGGCCAGGCTGGGCAGGAACACAGGCCTGTGTGCACCCTGGAACGGGCACGCCCCACAAGGGCTGCTCCCTCTGACCCTAACGCCACCAGGCTTCATGCCTCCAGGCCAGGTGTTCAAGCTCCCTCCTGGGAGCCACTGCTATGACTCACTGAGAAGCTCCAGGGGCCGGGCACTGTAGCTCACACCCATAATCCCAGCACTTTGGGAGGCAGGCGGATCACTTGAGGTCAGAAGTTCAAGACCAGCCAGGTGTGGTGGCGCATGCCTGTAATCCCAACTACTCGGGAGGCTGAGGAGGGAAAATCACTTGAACCTGGAAGGTGGAGGCTGCAGTGAGCCGAGACTGCACCACTGCACTCCAGCCTGGGTGACAAAGCAAGACTCCATCTCAAAGAAAAGGCTCCAGAAACACTTTCTCTTGCCTTGCAGGTCCAGTGTGGGAATCAGGCCCCACTGGCCCAGCATCTCCAATCATTTTACCCATCATCCCCAGCTCCAGTCACAGGCAGGCTGGGTCCCAAGCTCCCACCAAGAAGTGGCTGTGTCTCAAAGGCCCTTCCCAGGAGCTCTGACCACACTGCCTGTCTGGGCTGACGACATTGCATCAGAGGACAGCCCACGCCCCAAGGGAGCAAGAAGAGGGCCTCGCTGAGCCATGGAGGCTCTAGCCTATTTGAAGGATGCCCACTGTTCCATTGCCTCGCCATGAAAACAGACACCCCAACAGCTCCAGGTATGCCCAGGGCCATGGCCAAGCCAGCGATCCAGGAAAGGGGCCCCTTGTTTATTATGACTAGGCAGTCCATTCACATAGCTGCAAGATAAAAGGACAGCCCGTAAAAAGAAGAAAAAAGCATTAAATGTCTTTCATGCTGGGGGCAGTGGCTCACACCTGTAATCCCAGCACTTTGGGAGGCCAAGGCGGGTGGGTCACCTGAGGTCTGGAGTTCGAGACCAGTCTGGCCAACATGGCGAAACCCTGTCTCTACTAAAAATACAAAAATTAGCCAGGCGTGGTGGCGCACACCTATAACCCCAGCTATTTGGGAGGCTGAGGCAGGAGAATCGCTTGAAGGGAGGTAGAGGTTGCAGTGAGCTGAGATCGTGCCACTGCACTCCAGCCTGGGTGACAGAGCAAGACTCCATCTCAAAAAAAAAAAAAATATTTTATTACCACCCCTATCACCAGCTGCCTCAGTCCCCACCTGCCTTTGAACTGGAAACTACTTTTAACAGATTTCTTATTAACTTTCCAGAGGTTTGTTTTGTTTTTAAGAGACAGGGTCTCACTTTGTTGCCCAGGCTGGAGTATAGTGATCCAATCATAGCTCACTGCAGGCTTAACCTCCTGGGCTCAAGTGATTATCTTGCCTTAGCCTCCCAAGTAGCTGAGACTACAGGCATGTGCCACCATGCCTGGCTAATTTTGTTTATAGAGACAGGGGTCTCACTATGTTGCCCAGGCTGGAGTACAGAGACACCATCATAGCTCACTGCAACCCTGAACTCCTGGGCTCAAGTTATCCTCCCACCTCAGCCTCCCAAATAGCTAGGACTATAGCAGTGCACCACCGCGCTCAGCTTATTTGTGTATTTTTTTTGTAGAGACAGGGTCTTGCCATGTTCCCCAGGCGAGTCTCGAACTCCTGGGCTCAAGTGATTTTCCTGCCTCAGCCTCCCAGAGTGACCCACAGGCCTGGTCTTCCAGAGGTTCTTCATGCAGAGAAGCACATATGCAGCGCTTCCTTTCTTGAGCGCTAACTGCAAAGAAAGGGCGCTGCCTGGCTTGGCCCAAAGACCCCTGCCAGGATGCTGGCACTTGATCTACTGACCAGATCCGAATTCAACCACCTTCCCCGGGTGGCAGCACACGGCCAGGCGATGTGACAGCTGGAAAGGCGATCTGTCACAGTCTGTGGAGTTTACCGAGCTTAAGAGGGAAAATGCCTAATCCAGATGGCGTGGCCTTAAAAGCAGAGAGGCAGCGGGCGCCGACCCGGAGCTTTGCGCCTATGCTGGGGAGACAAGACCATGAGGGACTCCTGGCCACAGGCAGATGGATGCTGGAGACCAAGCCATGCTGTCCTCCCCCCGCCCTGTTCCTAAACAAATGAACGTCTTTAGCAGAACCTATTAAGGAATCACTAAACAAACAAGAACATGGCCCAGTCCATCGCAAAGGCACGTCTATGTAGACAGCCTGCGAGGCTGGCGTGAGAAGAAAACAGGCTGCCTGGGCCCCGCCGGCCTCTTAGCAACCTCCCCAGCCATTAGGGAGCCCTTTATTTGCCTTTCCCGGGAAAGCGCGCCTCCCCACTCACCCACCGCACTTAAGCCCCCAGGTCCTGGTTCCCCCAGGGCTCCAGCCATTCAAGCCCAAAGCAGAGGAAGCCAGGACAGTGTCTGCGTGGGCAGCAAGGGCCTGGCTCCTGGGAGCCCTCCCTGGGGAGCGGCAGGAGGCTCCCCGAGGTACCAGCTCCCCCTGGCGGACAATCTCACACAGTCTCTGAACTGAGTCCAAGCGGAGACTGCCCTCGGCCATGTTTTATTGTTGTCCTAGGCAAGGTTAAATGGCGCTTTTCTTCTAAGCCAATTTACACTCACAACTCCGCTGCTGAGGGAAACAGCTCCAAAAACCAGCACCGTATTTAGCCTCAGTGACTCTCTTAAAAGTCTCAGCAGAATCCATTTAGGAACATCCCTATCCACAATTACAAGTTCCTAAAACAAACGCCCACCAGGTGAAAGACGGGGGTGCGGGAAAGAGGTCCTTCGTGGAGACAAGAGAGCCCAGGAAAGGGAGATTGCTCAGGCGCCAAGCTCTGCAGCTCAGATGCCACCAGCTTTTTTTTGATACGGAGTCTCACTCTGTTGCCCAGAGGCTGGAGTGCAGTGGCGCGATCTCAGCTCACTGCAACTTCCACTTCCCAGGTTCAAGTGATTCTTCTGCCTCAGCCTCTCAAGTAGGTGGGATGACAGGCGCCCGCCACCATGCCCAGCTAATTTTTTGTATTTTCAGTAGAGGCAGGGTTTCACCATGTTGGCCAGGCTGGTCTTGAACTCCTGACCTCAAGTGATCCGCCCGCCTCGGCCTCCCAAAGTGCTGGGATTCCAGGTGTGAGCCACCACAGCCAGCCTGAAGATAGTTGTTTTAAAGAATAAAGCTCAGCTAGGCATGGTGGCTCACCCTTGTAATTCCAACACTTTGGGAGGGCAAGGTGGGAAGATCACTTGAGGCTAGAAGTTTGAGACCAGCCTGAGCAACATAGCTGACCCCAGCTCTTAAATAAATAAACAAAATAAAATAAATAATAAAATAAGCTGGGTGTGATGGCACATGCCTGTAATCTCAGCTATTTTGGAGGCTGAAGCAAGAGGATCACTTGAGCCCAAGAGGTCGAGATCAACATTTAAGACCCTGTCTCTTAAAAAAGAAATTACTTGGGTATGGTGGCACATGCCTGACATCCCATCCCACATTCCCGTTACTTGGGGCTGAGGCGGGAGGATCGCTTGAGCCTGGGAGTTGGAGGTTGCAGGGAACTGTGATCACAACACTGTACTCCAGCCTGGGCGACAAAGCAAGACCCTGTTTCAAAAAAAAACAAAAAAGAATCGTGGGTAACAGCGAGACCCCATCTCACTGTGTTATAAAAATATAAAAATTAGCTGGGTATGGCAGCAAGCACCTGTAATCCCAGCTACTCGGGGGCCTGTGGGAGGATCACTTGAACCCGGGAGACAGAGGCTGCAGTGAGCCAAGATCCTGCCACTACACTCCAGCTTGGATGACAGCAAGACCCTGTCTAAAAAAAAAAAAAAAAACAAAAACAAAAAAGAAAAATCACCTGTAATTTTTGTTTAATGAGACAACAGAAGGGACTGGACCCTCTCACCCCTAATCCAAAGAGGACAGGGATTGAGGCCACTCCCCTGCACAATGCTTAGGGGCTCCCTGAATGTGCAAGAGGCACGACAATGGCTTGCCGCCAAATGCTGCCATCAGGGGGACAGGCTGGTATGCCCTTTTCCTGACAGCACAAATGTGTTTAAAAAGCAGGCCAGACGCAGTGGCTCATGCCTATAATGCCAGCACTTTGAGAGGCTGAGAGAGGCAGATTGCTTGAGGCCAGAAGTTTGAGACCAGCCTGGGCAACAGAGCAAGACCCCCATCTCTGGTGTATGCCTGTAGTCCCAGCTATTCAGGAGGCTGAGTGGGAGGATCACCTGAGCCCAGGGAGGTCAAGGCTGCAGTGAGCTGTGATCACGTTACTGCAATCCAGCCTGGGCGACAGAGTGAGAGACCCTGTCTCATAAAAGGCAAAAACAGAAAAACAAAGTGAAAGTCTCCATTTCAACTTGCTTTCTCAGGGCCTCCACCAATGGTCTTGACTGAAAGAATCTGAGCCTGCTGAATCCACGGAGAACCAAGAGCAGTAACCAAGAAAAGAGCCAGGAGAAACCGTCCCTGTGACACCCAAGTGCTCCAGAACGCGGTGCTGGGACTTTGCGACACATAGACCCTTTTTATAAAAAAAAAAAAAAACCATACATTTCTGGCTGGGCGCGGTGGTTCACAACTGTAATCCCAGCACTTTGGGCGGGCAGATCACTTGAGGTCAGGAGTTCAAGACCAGCCTGACCAACATGGTGAAACCTCGTCTCTACTAAAAATACAAAAATTAGCCAGGCGTGATGGCACATGCCTGTAATCCCAGCTACTCAGGAAGCTGAGGATACTCAAGCAGGAGAATCACTTGAACCTGGCAAGTGGAGGTTGCAGTGAGCCAAGATTGTGCCATTGCACTCCAGCCTGGGCGGTAAGAGACTTTGTCTCAAAAAATAATAATAAGAAATAAATAATACATTTCTTTTGCAAGTCCTTATTTTTTAACAAGTCTTTTTTAAAAATGCTTTTCACAATTTCAAAGCAAATTAAAATCCAACCTTCCGATAAAGTATACCAATATGCACACTGCACACACATGCATGTACTCACAGATACTCACACAGGCACACACACACAGACATGAGTCTCTATGCAGAAACTATCTCTGGAAAGAAACATAAAGAAACTAGGGGGCCGGGCGCGGTGGCTCACGTCTGTAATCTCAGCACTTTGGAAGGCTGAGGCAAGCAGTTCACCAGAGGTCAGAAGTTCGAGACCAGCCTGACCAATATGGTGAAACCCCATCTCTACTAAAAATACAAAAATTAGCTGGGCATGGTGGCAGGTGCCTGTAATCCCAGCTACTCAGGAGGCTGAGGGAAGAGAATCCCTTGAACCCGGGAGGCAGAGATTGCAGTGAGCCCAGATTGCACCACTGCACTCCAGCCTGGGCGACAGAGGCAGGTCCGTCTCAGAAAAAAAAAAAAAAGAAAAAAGAAAAAAAAACTAGGACCTGTGGCTGCCTCTAGAACAGAAACTGGGTGGTGGGAGACTGATTTTCCATAGTACGTTTTTTTGTACCATGTTCAAAAAAACCCCAAAACCCTCCTTTTTTAGAATGCCTTAAATAGCTTAGTAAACAACGCAAAGGTAAACTACAATTTTAGAACGAACCTTTCTCCCCCTGTAATTCTGAATGAGCCTTTTTGTCTAACTGCATACTACCACCCCCAAGGAGGCGACCTTATTTTTTCACTTTGTGGCTGCGGTTAGGCCATCTAAATATTAAACATCCTGCTTTCTTTTAAGTTCACTGTAAAGCCTTCCCCTACATGGGCTTCTGTCGACAGCTCCTAGCATGCTGACTTCGTCACATATCTCCCCCTCTCTGGAGCCTCACAGCATCCTACGGGAGCCTTGCGCCATCGTGCCTTTGTTTCCCCGATCTGGATGCTTGGGTGGGCCACTCCCTCCAACCTCCCACTCAGTGGGCAGGGATGAGCTGACCCAGTTCCTGCCGCTCGAGCGCCTGGTGCCACTCCCCCGCCCACCACACCATACGGATACTCCACGGGTGTCTCATGGGTGTCACCAGAGTGTGCTATAGCACAGCATGCAGCTGGAGGAGCACAGCCAGGACCCGGAAGGGGGAGCAGGTCCTGTGTCCCTTGTCCTGGCCCAGCTGCACTTGAGGTGATGGCCTGCTGTGATGTCAGGTGACTCTCCTCCCTGCGCCCATCGTCAAGACCGCCCAGCCAGCCTTACCCTCCACGGGAAGTACTGATCCTCCAGGCGGCCGATCCCCAGGCACCCCCGGGTGTTCTTGCCCCACACAAACAGCTCTCCGTTGTCTGCGAAGAGAGGAAAACAGGGCTTGGCCGGGACTGTGCGGAGAACAGTCTCTAGGGAAAGGATGGGTCACGAGAATAGGATTTCTAGAACCAGGTACATTCACAGCCTACTGTTCAACAACTTTTACCAGGCGTTAATGCTTTCTTTTGAAGGCAAAAACTAAGTGTCTGAGATGCTGTCCCCATGTCAAAAACAGGTCCAGGCCCAGGACTCGTGCTGCCACCCACATGGGAGATAGCACTCAAATAAGGCTGGGGATGAGGGTGGTACACGGGGCAGGCGGTGCACGGGGTGCGGGGACGGGCGGCAGTGCGTGGGGCTGGGGGCGGTGCACGGGGCCGGGGGCGGTGCACGGGGCTGGGATCCAGGGGTGGTGCACAAAGCTGGGGTCTAGGGGTGGTGCACAGGGGTGGGGGCTGGAGGTGGTACACGGGGCTGGAGGTCACTAGTGCACGAGGCCCACTCTGCTCACCCCTTGCACCCCACACGCAGTTGTGTCCCACCAAACTCTGCCCTCCATAAATCCTGGCAACATCCTGGGCTTCCTGATTTGACAGTGAAAAGTAGGACGATTTGTCTTTGCTGGTTTGACTGCCTGTATCTTGGGAGCATTCAGCCACAGGGCATCTAATGACCGAGTGCCTGCCTGTGCTGGGTCTAGGTCTGTGTTCCAGGAGCTGGGGACAGGCCAGAGATGGAACAGACATGTGATTTTAATACATGTTTACAAACTGTAAAAACCGTCACAGAGAAAAAGTACAGGATGCTGTCAGAGGATGTCGCAGGAGATGGGCTGGCGTAGCCCGGCCTTCAGGTGGGACTCTGTCTGCACCAGACAGGGCACTCCTGGCCCATGTCACCACTGGCTGTCAGGCAAAAGGCTTGGGTCCTGGGAGGCAGAGGAAGTGATGTGGAAAAGCCAGGACCCCAAGAACCGGGGCTGGTGGGGTAAGGATTAATTACAAGCTGTCTTAGCCCCCCAGTCTGACCATGCCCCTTGTCTTCCACACTCAGACCCTATACAGTTTTTGTGTATATGCATATTTTTGTTTGCTTCTGAGTCAGGGTCTTACTCTATCACCCAGGCTGCAATGCAGCGGCACAAACACAGCTCACTGCAGCCTTGAACTCTTGAGCTCAAGCAAGCCTTCCACCTCAGCCTTCCGAGTAGCTGGGACTACAGGTGCACACCACCATGCCCAGTTAATTTCTGTATTTTTTGCAGAAACGGGATCTCACTATGTTGTCCAGGCTGGTCTTGAACTCCTGGGCTTGAGGGACCCTCCCATCTTGGCCTCTAGAAGTGCTGTGATTACAAGCATGAGTCACTGTGTCCAGCTAGACCTTAGGTGTTTAACAGAACAATTTGGTCTGGCTCCCCAGAATACTAGCAGACCACAGGATCAACCAACCAACTGCAATTCCCAGATAGCTATCTGCAAATGCGAAGCACACAGGCAGGGAGGCAGCCACGCTCTCTCTACCGATGGGCAGTTAACTCACCCTTAGAGGCTGACCTGTTGGTAGCCTTCAGAAGAAATCAAGAAAGGAATTTCATTTTGCTGTGACCTGAAATGGCTACATGGCATAAGGACAAATAGAAAAGCTTCTACTCGGCCGGGTGCGGTGACTCACACTTGTAATCCCAGCACTTTGAGATGCCGAGAAGGACAGATCATGAGGTCAAGAGATCAAGACCACCCTGGCCAACATGGTGAAACTCCATCTCTACTAAAAATGCAAAAATTAGCTGGGCGTGGTGTCGCGTGCCTGTAATCTCAGCTAATCGGGAGGCTGAGGCAGGAGAATCGCTTGAACCCGGGAGGCAGAGGTTGCAGTGAGCTGAGATCGTGCCACTGCACTCCATCCTGGGCAACAAGAGTGAGACTCTGTCCCAAAAAAAAAGAAAAGAAAAAGAAAAGCCTCTACTCCAGTCAAATGGTTCACACAGATTTCTGAACATATGCTCTGCCCAGAGCTGAGGCCTTAAGAAAATTCTGGGAAGTAGGTATTTGTTGCCCCCAAAATTAGCCTATACAACTCTGATTTGCCAAATCAAAATAGCTTTAAGAATTCACGAGACCTAGAAATATCAGCAAATGCAGGTGGCCGCTCTGGGGCAGTGGCAAGGCATTCAACCCAGAGCCAGAGAAAACTCCGACCCACAGCCATCAGAACCAGGCTGCGGTCTGTCTGCTCCACAGCCTCTGAAACCTGGAATTCAGGCTGTAAGTGAGCAGCAGTTAGGACCCTGGTACAGAGGGCGGGCGTCTGCGACAGGCCCCACGTGGGAATGAGGCCAGAGAACTCAACCAAAGGTGACATGAACTGACTGTCCTGACCCAGATGTTTCAAAAGAAAACAATTACTTGCCATGAGATGAAAAGATTTTTTAATTGCAAGGAAATAACTAATTTACTTGAGAATCACAGAACGAAATGAATTCAGGACAGTGTCACTCCTCAGGTCAACTGAAGAGCAGCAAATTGAGTCAGTGGTAACTACGGGGGAGTAAGGGATGTAAGCAAGAAAAAAAACAGATTCTGGAGGCCTGCAGGGTACCCGGACACTCCATGCCTTTGTAACTGGACAAGCCTTTGGGAAAAACCTCCGTTTCCATCTCCCTTTCATCACTCTCTGCCCCGGCACCGTGGAGAAATCGGTAGATTTACCTCTGTGAAACCACGGGACAGTCTGACAGATCGGCCTTTTGCCATCCCATATCCTGGGTCAGATCAGGGTCTGGGCTCGGCCAGGGAACGGGATGAAGCCCCACACACTCACTTCCTAAGTACCCACCCGTGGATCCGCCAAGGCTGGTTTCCCCCGGCACCCGAAGTCCTCACGGCGCCCTCTTCCCACCACCAACGGGCGCTCTCTTGAGAAAATGCATGTTCACATTAGCCTACCCACAAACCAGATGAACCAAACCAAAACTCCAGGGTGGGGGAAACAAGACACATTATCCAACCTCGAGGCAAACAACTTCTGGCTTAGCCCTCGCTTCAGTCCTCAGAACAAAGGCGCCGTTCTGTTGAACGGGTGGAACCTGAGAGCTGCCGGCAGTCTGGGGTTGAACTTGAAAGAGAGAACCTCTGCCAGGCTTACCCCGGGGCCGTCGGGGCTTGGTCACTTACTGGTCAGTGCAGCAAAGTGGCTGAGTCCACATCGGATGCGGGAAACCCGGACTTCTGAGTTGAACTCCGTCAGGCCAAAGAGGGTGGGCGGAATCATTTCAGGAATGGCAGTTTCCACTAGGTTTGGGCCTTTCCCAAGAATTCCATAGCCCCAGACAAAAACATGTCCATCTCCTACATGACAGTAGAAACAAGGGTCAGTGAGTCCCTCCAAGTAAGAACCCTCCCTCATCAGAAACTCAAAGTACACCACCAAGGTTCATGACAGCCGCACGGTTTTGTTTTTGGTTTTTTTACTCCTTGCCTGGCAAGAACATGTGGACAGAGACTTAGAATAATTCTCTCTCCCCTGCTTCAATCCTTGCTGGGGGAGTCTGTCTCGCCAGCTTTCCTGGCTCAGAACACTAACCTCCCACGTCTGGAGGGTTAGTAACCTGGAGGGGACTGGGGCATAAATCAGCCAGAAAACCCACGTGAACATCAGAGACCGGGAGGAGGTTTTTTTGACAGCTCTGTGTTTCGCATTGATCAGAAGACCAAGCCAAACACATAAACCACGTCTGGCCAGATGCTTCCAACTCTTAGAAACGATGTTTTGGTTACAGAAAGTTCATATTCTTCAGTGGTGCCAGACGTCTCATCGCTCTCCAAAGCCGAAGGCTGTTCTCCCATCTGCCTTTGATTTTTGGCTGGAGAAGGCAAAGCTGGAGTCTCTCTGGCCCAGGCTAAGGAAGGGGAACGAGGTAGTTCGCTCTCCACTGCAGAGTTCTGCTCTAGAATGACTCAGCGCTGCAGACATGTGTCTACATATATATCGCAGGCTATTCGCTTGCTGTCAAGAACTTCACTCACACCCTGTAATGACTGAACTCAATCCAACGACATTTTCCCATGACCACAGTCCCCTCCTTTTCTTAAACAGGGTCTCGCCGGGCGCGGTGGCACATGGCTGTAGTCCCAGCTACTCGGGAGGCTAAGGTGGGAGGATCGCTTGAGCTCAGGAGTTCTGGGCTGTAGTGCGTTATGCCAATCAGGTGTCCGCACTAAGTTCGGCATCAATATGGTGACCTCCCGGGAGCGGGGGCCCACCCGGTTGCCTAAGGAGGGGTGAACCGGCCCAGGTCGGAAACGGAGCAGGTCAAAACTCCCGTGCTGATCAGTAGTGGGATCGCGCCTGTGAATAGCCGCTGCACTCCAGCCTGGGCAACACAGGCAGACCTCGTCTCTTAAAAAAAAAAAAAACGGTCTCACTCTGTCGCCCAGGCTGGAGTGCAGTGGCATGATCATAGCTCACTGCAGTCTCCAACTCCTGGGCTCAGGGGACCTCTGCCTCAGCCTCCTGAGTAGCTGGGACTACAGGTGTGCACTACCACACTCAGCTAATTTTTCATTTATTCTTTTTCTATTGAGGCAGTCTCGCTCTGTCACCCAGGCTAGAGTGCTGTGGCGAGATCTCGGCTCACTGCAACCTCTACTTCCCAGGTTCAAGCAATCCTCCCACCATAGCCTTCCAAGTAGCTGGGATTACAAGCATGCACTACCATGCCTGGCTAATTTTTCTATTTTTAGTAGAGGCAGGGTCACCATGCTGGCCAGGCTGGTCTCGAACTCCTGACCTCAGGTGATCCGCCAGCCTCAGCCTCCCGAAGTGCTTGGATTAGAGGTGTGAGCCACCACATCCAGCCTTCCAGCTAATTTTTCCATTTTTTTGTAGAGAAGGGTCTCATTATGTCACCCGGGCTGGTCAGGAACTCCTGGCCTCAAGTGATCTTCCTGCATCAGTTCCCCAAAGTGCTAGGATTACAGGTGTGAGCCACCATGCCCAGCCATGTTACCCTCCCACGGCTGAAGTCTACAAATCCAGTGGACACTGACCATTCCCTGTGCAGTCTACTCACAGCTTCCCAGTGAGCCACACAAACGAAGGTCTCACCGTTTACCACCACACAGCCTGTGCCACTGCAGGCAGCCTGTTGCACCTTCCCCACTCCTGAGAAGCGTAAGCACCGGGGCACATTTACCTGAACCAAAGAAAGGAGCCACAGTGTCAGAAGAGCAAACCAGTAAGGACCAGGAAGTGTTCTGGTCTTAGGTACAGAGTATCTGAGTCCCAGTTCATTCATTCACTCCACAGATACTTCCTAAACATCACAGGCCAAGCATCATGCTAGGTGCTGGGGTATAATGGTAAGCAAAAGACACCCAGTTTCCATCCTCAGAGAGTTCTAGTCTAGTGGAAGAGGCAGATGCCAGTGAAAATTAACATAAAATGACATATTGGTGGCCGGGTGCGGTGGCTCACACCTGTAATCCCAGCATTTTGGGAGGCCAAGGAGGGTGGATCACTTGAGGTCAGGAGTTTGAGACCAGCCTGGCCAACATGGTGAAACCCTGTCTCTACTAATAATACAAAAAAATTAGTCAGGTGTGGTGGCATGTACCTGTAGTCCCAGCTCTTCAGGGGACTGAGGCAGGAGAATCGCTTGAACCCAGGAGATGTAGGTTGCAGTGAGCTGGGATCACACCACTGCGCTCTAGCCTGGGTGATAGAGCGAGACCCTATCTCAAAATAAAACATAAAAAACAAATAATAAATGTGTGTTGTTTTAATCCACTATGTATTGGGGCCATTTGTTACATGGCAACAGCTAACAATGGCATGCCACTGGATCTGTCCCCCACAGGAAGGCCATGGGTGACATTTCTCTCAGGCCTTGGTATCAGGGAGAGCCACACTTCTCCCCTTATCTTAGAGAAACAATGAATCGTTTAAATGACCATGTTTCTTCTTTGCTTTGCCTACTAGGGAGCTCAGAACCAAATTTGCAACCCTCTTCTAGCTACTGTACCGGACCTCAGAGGGTTTTTTTTTTTAATCTTATTAGCTGACCTTTAGTTACACTTTGTGCAGATTTCTCTATCTATTAATATGTAGTTAAAACCCTGCTGTATGATGTCACAAATTTGATCATATCAAGGAATGTAATATGTTTATTTATAGAGATGGGATCTTACTACACTGCCCAGGCTGGAGTGCAGCAACTATTCACAGGCATGATCACAACACACTGCAGGCTCAAACCGCAGCAATGCACCAGCCAGGTGCAGCAGTGCTCATGTCTATCATCCCAGCAGTGTGGGAGGCTGAGGTGGGAGGATCACTTGAGGACAGGAGTTTGGGCCCAGGTTGGGCATAAAAGCAAGACCCTGTCTCCACAAAAAAAAAATTTTTTTAATTAGCTGGTGTGATAGTATGCACCTGTAGTCCCAGTTACTACGGAGGCTGAGGCGGGAAGATTGCTTGAGCCAGGCGTTTGAGACGGCAGCAAACTATCACAGCACTCCGGCCTGCACAACAAAGTGAGATCCTACCTCCAAAAAAATCAAAACCGAAACAAACAAAAAAGTAGCTATTAGCAGTATGGGGTTTTTTTTGGAGGAGTGATTAAAATGCTCAGAAATCAGGCTGGGCATGGTGGCTCATGCCTGTAATCCCAGCACTTTGGGAGGCCAAAGAGGGCAGACCACCTGAGGTGGGGAGTTCAAGACCAGCCTGACCAACACGGAGAAACCCCAACTCTACTGAAAATACAAAATTAGCTGGGCACGGTGGTGCACGCCTGTAATTCCAGCTACTTGGGAGACTGAGGCAGGAGAATCACTTGAACCCGGGAGGTGGAGGTTGCAGTGAGCTGAGATTGCACTATTGCACTCCAGCCTGGGCTACAAGTGTAAAACTCCATCTCAAAAAAAAAAAAAGTTCTGAAATTAGACAGTGGTAACAGCTGCTCAGCATCGTGAATATGTTAATACTAAAATCCACTAAACTATAAACTTTAAAATGGTGAATTATGGTATGTGAATAATATCTCTATTTTTTAAATTGGCCATTAGTCATTCATTGTGGAACATGAGTGATGGGTAGAAAGAGGTTAGTTCCACAATTGATCTGGTTTGGATCTGTGTCCCCATCCAAATCTCATGTTGAAATGTGAACACTGATGGTGGAGGTGGGGCCTTGGAGGTAATTGGATCATAGGGACGGTTTCTCATGGGTCCACGTCACCCGCTTTGGTCCTCCTGAGCTCTAGGCATTAAAATGTGTGTGGCGGCTGCCTTGCCCATGGAGTAGTCATTCTTTATTCCTTTACTTGCTCTTTTGTTTTTGCTTTTGTTTTTTTGGCAGGGACAGAGTCTCACTCTGTTGCCAGGCTAGAGTGCAGTGATTCGAGCTCGGCTCACTGTAACGTCTAACTCCCTGGTCCAAGTGATTCTCCTGCCTCAGCCTCCAGAGTAGCTGGGACTACAGGCCCGTGTCACCACACCCAGCTACTTTTTCTATTTTTAGTAGAGATGGGGTTTAGTAGAGATGGCCAGGATGGTCTTGATCTCCTGAACTCGGGACCCACCCGCCTCAGCCTCCCAAAGTGCTGGGATTACAGGCATGAGCCACTGCACCTGGCCTGCTTTTTTTTTTTTTTTTTTTTTGAGATAAACTCTTGCTCTTCCCCCAGGCTGAAGTGCAGTAGCATGATCTCAGTTCACTGCAACCTCCAAGTGATTCAATTGTCATGCCTCAGCCTCCCAAGTAGCCGGGATTACAGGCATGCGCCACCACGCCTGGCTAATTTTTGTATTTTTAGTAGAGACGAGGTTTTGTCATGTTGCCCAGGCTGGTCTTGAACTCGCGACCTCAAGCGATCCGCCCGTCTCAGCCTCCCAAAGTGCTGGGATTACAGGTGTGAGCCATCGCACCCGGCCGTTAAGGCTTGAATGTTTCCAAATCTCCCAGCAGCACGCCATCAGCGACCACATACCTGTGTGGAGTCAGTGACAGAGGAGAGCTGCAGGTACTCAGAGTTTCCCCAACCAAAAAGACTACCATCGGCAGACACGGCCAGGCAGCAGTCACCGTAGGTGGCGACTTGGAGAATGTTCACTCCCGCCAGGTCTCCACCCAGCTTGGTGGGCGTGCTGGTGATACTGTAGTGACCCAGACCTAACACAGTGAAAAATACAGATCTTTAATTATTCGTTCTTTTAACAAACACATACACTGACTTACTACAGGCCAAGCGCAGTTTGAAGCACTTAACACATAGAAGCTCAGAAACCCTAATCTGGGCTGGGTACGGTAGCTCGTGCCTGTAATCCCAGCACTTTGAGAGGCTGAGGTGGGCAGATCACTTGAGGTCAGGAGTTCAAGATCAGCCTGGTCAACATGGTGAAACCCTGTCTCTACTTAAAAAAAAAAAAAAAAAAAATTACAAAAATTATCAGGGCATGGTTGCACATGCCTGTAATCCCAGCTACTCAGGAGGATGAGGCACAAGAATCGCTTGAACCTGGGAGGTGGAGCTTCCAGTTAAGCCGAGATCATGCCACTGCACTCCAGCCCGGGCAAGACTGAGGCTCCGTTTCAAAAGAAAGAAATAAAGAGAGAGAGACAGAGAGAAAAGAAAGAAAGAAACCCTAACCTGTTTATTTCCATGCTCATATACCATTTTTTTTTTTTTTTGGTACAGTGTCTCAATTTGTTGCCCAGGCTGCAGTGCAGTGGCGTGCTCTCGGCTCACTGCAATCTCCGCCTCCCAGTTTCAAGCAATTCTCCTGCCTCAACCCACCACTGAGCCTAGCTAATTTTTGGTATTTTTAGTAGAGACGGGGTTTCACCACATTGGCCAGGCTGGTCTCGAACTCCTGACCTTGTGATGTACCTGCCTCTGGCTCCTGAAGTGCTGGGATTACAGGCATGAGCCACTGCGCCGGCTTAAAAAGTTTTTTTAAAGCCTCAAACGGCTTGTTCTTGTTTCTGAAAGACTCAGAACTCCTCTGCTGAGTGGCCAAAGATACCCCAATGCTTTCTCAGTTCATTTCCATGGGAGTCAGGGGTGAGGGGAATGGAAGGGATACAAAAAAATAGTATTCTTCTGCCTGGAGTCCCAGCACACCAGGAAGCCACAGCAGGCAGACCGCCTGACGTCAGGAGTTCAAGACCAGCCTGGGCAACATGGCAAAACCCTGCGATACAAAGAATTAGCTGGGCGTGGTGGCTCACACCTGTTGTCCCAGCTACTCTGGAGGCTGCGGTGGGAGATCAACTAAGCCTGGGAGTTTGAGGCTGCAGTGAGCCATGATCACACCACTGCACTCCAGCTTGGGCGATGGCACCAGAGACTCTGTCTCAAAAAAGAACAGTATTCCCCAGAAAGTGTTAAGAGGTAAGAGCCGAATTAAGGAAGGAGGGTTTTAGCCCATAAAGGCCCTAGAGCTTATAGCTCCACATGACACAGGCCAAGAAGTTTCACAACCCCAGTGCAGGGAAAGACGCTACCTGTTTGCCCATCAGCGCCCCATCCACAAGAATAGACTTCTCCTTTATCCGTCAGGAACAGACTATGATCCTGACCACAGGCCACCTAGCAGACAAACAGAGGTAAGGGGGATGAGAAGAAAGTAATACTGAGAACCCTGCTGTCCTCATCCAAAGAGCCAACGGACCAGCACCATGGCATACCCCTCCTGGGCACCTGGAGCATGGTCCAGGCAGGCTGCCCCATGCTCATCTCAGCCCTTCTCAATCCACCAGTCTCCCACTGCACTGAAACTGCTCATGTTAAAGTAAAATGTGGATCTCCAAAGAAGCAAATCTAAGAGCTCTGCCATCCATCCCAAGCCATCTCTGGAGAACCACCCCTCCCCCGTAACCCTTCTCCTCCCAGCCCTCTCTTCCACTCTCTCACAGCTTCCAGCCTCGCTCACACACTCAGCCCCTTCTGTGTTGGCATCTCTCTCCAGGGTCTGTCTTCTGCCCTCTTCTCTCCTCATTCCTCATGCCACCCTGGGAGATGGCATCCATTCCCACCGTTTAACAGTTGCCTCTGCACTGTGATCTCCGGCCTGCACAACTCTACTCAGTTCCAGACTAATTTTTCTAACTGCCTAATAAAAAGCACCATTTATTGAACAATGTTTATGCCAGACACTGTGCTAAGTCAATAACCAAAACCACCTAATAAGAAACTGAATCTCAGCCGGGTGCAGTGACGCACTCCTGTAATCCCAGCACTTTGGGAGGCTGAGGTGTGTGGATCACCTGAGGCCAGTCTCAAACTCCAGACCAACTTGGTTGAAACCCTGTCTCTACTAAAAATACAAAAATTAGCCGGGTGTGGTGGCGCACACCTGTAATCCCAGCTGCTCGGGAGTCTGAGGCAGGAGAATCGCTTGAACTCGGGAGGTGGAGGTTGCAGTGAGCCAAGATCGTGCCACTGCATTAAAAAAAAAAAATCAGAGATATCTGCTAACTTGCACAAAGTCACTCAATCTAACAGGTGAAGGAAATCGGGCACGGTGGCTCACATCCGTAATCCCAACCCTTTGGGAGGCCAAGGCCAGAGGATGGCTTGAGGCCAAGAGTTTGAGGCCAGCCTGGCCAACACAGTGAGAACCTGTCTCTTTAAAAAAAATAATTGGCCAAGGATGGTGACGCATGCCTGTAGGCCCAGCCACTCAGCGGGCTGAGGCAGGAGGATCACATGAGCCCAAGAGTTCAAGGCTGCAGTGAGCTATGATCGTACCAGTGTATACCACCATCGGCAACAGAGTGAGATCCTGCCTCTAAAAAATGTTAAAATAAAACCAAAAAGCCAGCCATGTCATAGGGTAATTAGTGCCACAGTGTTCTAGGCTGGCTGTATTTTGCTCTCCATTTTATTCTCATCCCCCGAATAGTGCCTGGCTCCTGGTAGGTACCTGTAATAAATACTGAAACATGCATGAATATAGCAAGTGCTATGAGCCTTTTGCCTCAGCCTCCCCAAATGCTGAGATTACAGGCATGAGCCACCACATCTGATCTCAGTTAGTTTTTACCTTGTTCACCCACTAGAGTATCATCCCCAAAAATCTTTATTTTTTTGAGACAGAGTCTTGCTCTGTCATCCAGGCTGGAGTGCAGTGGCGCTATCTTGGCTCATCGCAGCCTCCACCTCCCAGGTTCAAGCAATTCCTGCGCCTCAGCCTCCCGAGTAGCTGAGATTACAGGCATGTGTCACCACGCCCGGCTAATTTTTGTATTTTTAGTAGAAACGGAATTTCACTATGTTGACCAGGCTAGTCTGGAACTCCTGACTTCAGGTGATCCACCCGCCTCAGCCTCCCAAAGTGCTGTGATTACAGGTATGAGCCCCCACACTTGGCTCCAAAATCTTATTAAACTTTGTATCCCTAGAATCTAGCATAAATCCTGGCGTATAGTAAGCAGGCTATAATTTCTACTAAAATAATTTATTAATTCAGAAAATTTGCCATCACCTTACCCAAATCTCAACTTTTCCAAAGCACCCCGGGAACAGAACAAGCAGCTCTTGGCCCCTCTTACCTGGACCACCTGTCCATCGAAGTCCTGCATTCTGTGGACTCTGTGACTTTCACTACAGCCAGGAAAAATTGGGAAGAAGCAAGAGATGTGGTGGTGACAAGCACTGGGCAGCCCTTTCCCTGTCACCCGTAACTGATGGTCCAACCACCCCGACACAGTAACTGGTAGGGAACTCTCAAGGCCAAATCTGAGGCTGAGTTAGGCCTGGCCATGAAGGTAAAACAAAACAAAACAAAATCCCAGGTAATCTTAACCTGCAGCAGAAGGTGAGAGTGGTGTTAAGGCCCTCCAGCATCACACAAGGAACAAGATGGAAATGTTTTAAACACTAAAATGAACAGAACTGGCCGGGCGCGGTGGCTCGCGCCTGTAATCCCACCACTTTTGGAGGCCAAGGGGGGGCAGATCACTTGAGGTCAGGAGTTTGAAACCATCCTGGCCAACATGACAAAACCCCATCTCTACTAAAAATACAAAAATTAGCTGGGTGTGGTGGCACGCGCCTGTAGTCAGAGCTGCTCGGGAGGTTGAGACATGAGAATCACTTGAACTCGGGAGGTAGAGGTTGCACTGAGCCTAAATCTCACCGCTGCACTCCAGACTGCATGACAGAGTAAGACTCCATCTCAAAAAAAACAAACAAAAAACAAATAAAAAGTAAAATGAAAAGAACTGAAATAAAGGGAAATGCTTAAAAATCAATTTGGTAAAATCAAAACTTAAATTGTAAAAATTCACCCAAAGAAGGCCAGGTGCCATGGCTCACGCCTATAATCCCAGCACTGTGGGAGGCCGAGGCAGGCAGATCATGAGGTCAAGAGATCGAGACCATCCTGGCCAACATGGTGAAACCCCGTCTCTACTAAAAATACAAAAATTAGCTGGGCATGTTGGCATACCCCTGTAGTCCCAGCTACTCGGGAGGCTGAGGCGGGAGAATTGCTTGAATCTGAGAGGTGGAGGTTGCAGTGAGCCGAGATCGCGCCACTGCACTCCAGCCTGACAACAGAGTGAGACTCCATCTCAAAAAAAAAAAAAGAAAAATTCATCCGAAGAAGTTCTACACATCAAAACCAATGGTCATGAACCCTCCTCTCCCACGAAGCTAATGCATGGCGCTCAACCTAAAACAGAAAGCATTCTCCCAGCTTTCCAGTGAGTTCTCATGGACCTCTCTCAGGCGTGCCTCTGACTGCCCCATGGGCTTAACACAGTCATCTCCCTAGAAATGTCTAACACTTGGCTGGGCGCGGTGGCTCACACCTATAATCCCAGCACTTTGGGAGGCCGAGGCAGGTGGATCACGAGGTTAGGAGTTCAAGACCAACCTGGCCAAGATGGTGAAACTATCTCTACTAAAAATACCAAAAAAAAAAAAAAAAAAAAAAAAAATTAGCCGGACGTGGTAGTGGGTGCCTGTAATCCCAGCTACTCTGGAGGCTGAGGCAGAGAATTGCTTGAACATGGGAGGTGGAGTTTGCCGAGAGCCGAGATGTCGCCACCGTACTCCAGCCTGGGTGACAGAGCAAGACTCCATCAAAAAAAAAAAAAGAAAAAAAGAAATGTTTAACACTTAACCCAACATGGGGAAGGGTAGGACTTTGGGGAACTCACCTGTAAATTTCATTTTCGACCACCTTTCTTCCACATTGCCCGTAAGAATTATTTCCCATGCTGAAGACTAAAAATAACACCACCAAATAAATCAGTTCTGCAGGTCTGTGGGATCCTAGGATGTCAGGACTGGAAGGGGTCTCGAGGGTGGTCCCGTCCTGGTGAACTCACCCCCACTCTAACTGCCCCTAGGTTTCCTTCTCCAACATTCTCAGGCTCTACAGGAATTCCTATGGGGTGTGTGGGGAGTCAGACCCGCCTTCCCCACCTGGCCCTGGATCTACCTCTTGGGAATTCCACTTTATGAGGTTAGAACCTGTCACCAGGCTGCCCTGAACACCACTCCCCTCTAGAAAGAGCTCCTAAACACCGCCTCCCCCTTTTCCTGCAGAGCACACTCAGCCAGAGAATGAAATTAAAAGCTAGGCACAGTGGCTCATGACTGTAATCCCAGCACTTTGGGAGGCCAAGGCAGGTGAATCACTTGAGGTCAGGAGTTCAAGGCCAGCCTGGCCAACATGGTAAAACCCAGTCTCCACTAAAAATACAAAAATTAGCAGAGCATGGTGATGGGTGCCTGTAGTCCCAGCTACTTGGGAAACTGTGGCAAGAGAATCACTTGAACCCAAGAGGTGAAGGCTACATTGAGCCGAGATCACGCCACTGCACTCTAGCCTGGGTGACACAGCAAGACTCCATCTCAGATTGAAAAAAAAAAAAAAAAAAGAGGCCGGGCATGGTGGCTCATGCCTGTAATCCCAGCACTGTGGGAGGCCAAGGCGGGCAGATCACAAGGTCAGGAGTTCAAGACCCGCATGGCCAATATTATGAAACCCTGTCTCTAGTAAAAATAGAAAAATTAGCCAGGTGTGGTGGCGGACGCCTGCAATCCCAGCTACTCAGGAGGCTAAGGCAGGATTATCAAACACAGGAGGTGGAGGTTGCGGTGAGCCAAGATGGCGTCACTGCACTCTAGTCTGGTGACAGGGAGAGACTCTGTCTCAAAAGAAAAAAAGAAAATGAAATGTGAAAAACATAATCACATTGACCTTTCCCTGGAAATAATCTTCTAAAGAGGGGTTGTGTCACCCAGGGGCCTGGACTCTGAAAGACCCCAACCACGTAGAAGATGTGTTAGCCAACAGGCTTCTTTCAATAACAACAGAAAAAGCCACCACTGGGCCGGGCACAGTGGCTCACGCCTTTAATCCCAGCACTTTGGGAGGCCAAGGTGGGCGGATCACCTGAGGTCAGGAGTTTAAGACCACCCTGGCCAACATGATGAAACCCCGTCTTCACAAAAATACAAAAATTAGCTGGGCATGGTGGTGGGCGCCTATAATCCCAGCTACTCAGGGGGCTGAGGCAGAAGAATCCCTTGAACCCAGGAGGTGGAGGTTGCGGTGAGCCAAGATCGTGCCACTGCACTCCAGCCTGGGAAACAGGAGTGAGACTCCGTCTCAAAAAAAATAAAAACAAAAACAAAAAGCCACCTCGCCACACCACCCAGCTCAGTGACTTCACAGCAAATGGAGCATGAGGCCTTCCTCGATCAGGCTGCCTTGTGTGTGGTGACATTTAGAAATACATGCAATCTTCTAAGAACCAGAGAGCAGAGCCCATAAGAATCAACAACACGCGTCCCGCTGCTTTGAGCAATCCGACTGATCTGCTCAGGAAATGCCATGTTTCACTCATTAGATGTGGCTGCACTGAACAAGCCACTCAGGCCCGACCTGAGGCTCCGTTTCACAAGGAAATGGTCCCCCCAACTCCTCCATCCCCCTTCAGTAGACGTCAACTCACCTCCTTCCCTGTCTGTCAAGACAAGAGAGTGAGCTCGGCCACAGGAGACCTGCAGCACTCGTGTCTCCTGAGGTCTGTCCAGAGGCAGGGGGACAGGTGAGGGCTCCAAAACATACTCGTAGCCCCTCGCTGGACAAAACACAGAACGCTGATTGAGACGCATGGCATTTCTAACACTGGAAATCATATGATGCAACTCCACACTACTACGTTAGAAAAAAGAGTCGGAGATAGGAAAGACTCCTCAAGACACGTAAGTTAGGGGCAGAGCGAGAACCAGAAGCCCAACTCCCAGCCCATGGCACGGACTGCCTCTATGACACAAAGCAGGCTACCAAAAAGCATACTCAGTCTTCTTATTAAAGAAATCTTGGGTCCGTGCAGTGGCTCATGCCTGCAATCCCAGCACTTCAGGGGGCTGAGGTGGGTGGATCGCTTGAGGTCAGTAGTTCGAGACCAGCCTGGCCAACATGGTGAAACCCCATTTCTACTAAAAATACAAGATTAGCCAGACGTGATGGCAGGCACTTATAGTCCCAGCAACTCAGAAGGCTGAGGCAGGAGAATCGCTTGAACCTGGGAGGCGGAGGTTGCAGTGAGCCGAGATCGTGCCACTGTGCTCCAGCCTGAGAGACAGAGCGAGGCACCATTTCCAAAAAAATACAAAAATCAGCTAAGCATGACGGTGCATGCCTACGGTCCCAGCTACCAGGGAGGCTGAGGTAGGAGGATCACTTCTAGGTACTTTGGAGGCTGAGGTGGAAGATCACTTCAGCCAGGGGGATGAGGCTGTAGTGAGCCGTGATCATGCCACTGCACTCTAGCATGGGTGACAGAGCAAGCCCCTGTCCCCCCCAAAAAAATAAAAAAATCAAACGGTTGGAATTTGCAATTTGCTTCAAATGTACGGAGGGAAAAGGTGGGAAAAATGAAGAAAAGAAGATGAGCACGAGCTGATGGCGGCTGAAGCTGGCGATGCCACATCATACTACTCTGTCCACCTCTGTACGTCTAAAATTGTTCTGAATAAAAGATATAAAAAATGTAACGTGGCATCTTACAGCTAATAAAGACTTCAGTACTGACTTTGGGAGACCAAGGCAGGTGGATCACCTGAGGCCAGGGGTTCGAAACCAACCTGGCTAACATGGTGAAAACCCCATCTCTAATAAAAATCCAAAAATTAGCCAGGCATGATGGCAGGGGCCTGTAGTCCCAGCTACTCAGGAAGAGAGGTAGGAGAATCCCTTGAACCCAGGAGGCAGAGGCTGCAGTGAGCTAAGATCATGCTACTGTACTCCAGCCTGGGTGACAGAGTGAGACTCCATCTTAAAAAAAAAAAAAAAAGACATCTGATATAAAATAAATGAAAAGAGACAGAAAACAAAATATACGCTATGATTAAAATATTGTAAAAGTGTATTTGCAACCCAGGCACAGTGTCTCACGCCTGTAATCCCAGCACTTTGAGAGGCAAACGCAGGCAGATCACGAGGTCGGGAGTTTGAGACCAGCCTGGCCAACATGGTGAAAACCCATCTCTACTAAAAATACAAAAAATGAGCTGGGCATGGTGGCACGCACCTGTAATCCCAGCTACTCAGGAGGCTGAGGAAGGAAAATCGCTTGAACCCAGGAGGCGGAGGTTGTGGTGAGCCGAGACCACACCACTGCACTCCAGCCTGGGTGACACAGCAAGGCTCCATCTCAAAAACAAAAAATTATATTTCCCTGTGAACACGGGAACAGGAAAAAATAAAAACGGTTTGTCCAGTATGTATTTCTGGGTATTTCCTCCTTATTTTAGGAACCCTTTCTTTCTTCTTTTTTTGAAGAGACATGGTCTTGCTCTGTTGCCCAGGCTGGAATACAGTGGCGCAATCACCACTCACTGCAGCCTCAAACTCATGGGTTCAAGCAATCCTCCTACCTCAGCCTCTTGAGTAACAGGGGTTACACATGCATGCCACCATGCTCAGCTAATTCTTTTTCATTTTTAGAGACAGGGTCTCGCTATGCTGCCCAGGCTGGTCTGGAACTCCAGGCCTCAAGCAATCCCCCCCACCTCAGCCTTCCAAAGTGCTGGGATTACAGGCGTAAGTCACTGTGCCTGGCCTAGGAAATATTCCTTACTGTTCTCATAGTAATTTTTAGCTAATGTCTACTTTTCTGTTTGTTTGTTTGAGACAGAGTCTCACTCTGTCACACAGGCTGGAATGCAATGGCACGATCTTGGTTCACTGCAACCTCCACCTCCCAGGTGCAAGAGTTTCTGATGTCTCAGCCTCTGAAGTAGCTGGAACCATACTGGAATGTACCACCATGCCCAGCTAATTTTTTCTATTTAGTAAAGATGCGGTTTCGTCATGCTGGCAAAAAAAAATTTTTAGGAGAGTGGTGGGAGGCACCTGTAATCCCAGCTACTTGGGAGGCTGCAGCAAAAGAATCGCTTGAACCTGGCAGGTGGAGAGTGCAGGGAGCCGGCATCATCCCACTGCACTCCAGCCTGGGCAACAGAGCGAGACTCCATTTCAAAACAAAAAACAATAAAGGGCGCTTTCTCTTAAACCAATCCCAGCAGAGGTGAAACAGGTGCGGATGCTCACTCTTATCTTTCCGGCTCCTATGAAATCCAAGCTGAGAATCTTTGTTGAGTCCCATCCCCCAAACTTTCGTAACATCCGTGGTCTTAGAGGACAGCAGTGTGAATCCATAGCCACAAGCAGCAGACGAAATCTGAAAAAGTTCCCACAAAGCATGAACTGATTTGTAACGTCAAGTATTTTTAGTAGTAAATGGCAGGTTATTTATCAAATCCAAGAACACATACTATTTTGGGGGCTTTGTTTCTGTTTTTGAGAGTCTCACTCTGTCACCCAGGCTGGAGTGCAGTGGTACAATCTCAACTCACTGCACTCTCCATCCCCCAGGTTCAAGCGATTCTCATGCCTCAGTCTCCCGAGTGGCTGGGGCTACTGGTGTATGCACCACATCTGGCTAATTTTTGTATTTTCAGTAGAGACGGGGTTTCACCATGTTGGCCAGGCTGGTCTCAAACTCCTGGCCTCAAGTGATCTGCCCACCTTGGCCTCCCAAGGTGCTGGGATTACGAGCATACGCCACTGCACCTGGCCCAAGAACACATATTATTAATATAGCAACTAGCATTTATTGAGCATTTCCTATATACCTGGTAAGTACTATCTCATTTAATCTTTATAATCACGCTCTATGAAGGGTGATTTACACATAGACCATAAATCTAGTGGTAAAGGCCAGTTTACCACTAGGTATTACCATCCCCATTCACCAAGACCAAGACACCATCTACTAGCCAGGTGCAGCCTATACATCATCTACCAGCCTATAATCCCAGCACTTTGGGAGGCTGAGACAGGCAGATCACTTGAGGTCAGGGGTTCAAGACCTGCTTAGTCAACATGCCAGGTGAGGTGGTGGGCATCTGGAATCCCAGCTACACAGGAGGCTGAGGCAGGAGAATTGCTTGAACCCAGGAGGTGGAGGTTGCAGTGAGCAGAGATCGTGTCACTGCACACCAGCCTGGGCGACGGAGTGAGACTCCATCTCAAAAAAATAAATAAATAAATCCTCTTTCCATACTACCCAGAGTGACCATATTCCCAGTTGGCCTGGGACAGTCCTGGTTTACACCGGATGTTCCAACATTAACTCTCAAATTGGATGATAAATTATATGGTCACACGAACCATCCCCTACTATCTTGTGGCTGTTTACAGTTGATCAGAGGCCTCTGTAGTGTCTCTCAGGCACCACATGTAAGCCTAACGTAACCCTAACATGACCAGTGGTAAATCTGCATGAAAACGCCAGCTGGAAAACACCGGTTTACCACTGATCATGAACAAATGCTAGGAACTCTTTTTTTCATTCCAGCATTTCTTGAAGACAACTAGCAAAATATTTCTTTGAAATTTGATTTGTTGATACCTTGTTTAGTCAAGTCATCCAATGGTGATATTTTCCCTTGTAATATTCATATGGAATATAATTTACATAGGCCTGCATCCTTGTGCTAGTCCAAAAGAACTGGCCAGGTGTGATGGCTCACACCTGTAATTCCAGCACTTTGAGAGGCCGAGGTGGGTGGTTCACAAGGTCAAGAGATCAAGACCATTCTGATCAACATGGTGAAACCCCATCTCTACTAAAAATACAAAAATTAGCTGGGCGTGGTGGTGCACACCTGTAGTCCCAGCTACTCAGGAGGCTGAGGCAGGAGAATTGCTTGAACCCAGGAGGCGGAGGTTACAGTAAGCCGAGATCACACCACTGCACTCAAGCCTGGCAACAGAGAGAGACTCTGTCTCAAAAAGAAAAAAAAAAAAACTTCAGTTCTCTGGCCTCCTAGAGCCTCTGTACTTCTGGAATGGCTCCAGTTCCACCAAAACAATCCATGTGGGAGTCAGGAGACAGCCCCCCGCCATGCATTCAGTAACACAGAAAACAGGAAAGTCAGCAAGGCACTGTGGCTCATGCCTGTCATCTCAGCACTTTGGGAGGCCAAAGCATAAGAATTACTTGAGGCCATGAGTTCAAGACCAGCCTGGGCAACATGAGAGCCCTCCCATCTCTACAAAAAATTTAAAAATTAGCCAGGTGTGGTGGCACGCACCCACAGTCCCAGCTACTCAGGAGCCTGAGGTGGGAGGATCACTTAAGCCGAAGAGGCAGATGTTGCAGTGAACAGAGATCAAGCCACGTACTCCAGCCTCGGTGACAGAGTGAGACCCTGTTTCAAAAAAAAAATTACTAGATTAGCTTTACAGCAGATTTGTGCAGGCAAAAGAAAGAATCAGAATCAGTGAACTTGAAAATAGGTCAACTGAGATTAGCCAGTCTAAGAAACAGAAAGAAAAAAGGCCAGGCGTGATGGCTCATATCTATAATTCCAGCACTTTGGGAGGCTGAGCCGGGAGGATCACCTGAGCCCAAGAGTTGGAGACCAGCCTGGGCAACATAGCAAGATCGGTATCTATAAAAAAAATTTAAAAATTAGCTCAGCATGCCGGTGCACACTTGTAGTCTCAGCTATGTGGGAGGCTGGGGCAGGAGGATCCCTTAAGCCCAGGAGGTTGAGGCTGCGGTGAGCTATGATGGCACCACTGCAATCCAGCCTGGGAGACACAGTGAGACCCTGTCCCTAAAAAATAAATTAAAAAATAAAAATCCCCTTTCTGAGTTGTTCATCCACCCCAGCTGGCCCACATTTTCAAAAAACTTTTGAATTTTGTTTTCCTAACATCAGAACTTCTGCAGTCACGCTGGCCTGAGTTCAAATCCCACTGCCCATAAACTGCTACCAGATGCCCGGGCGAGGTGGCTCATGCCTGTAATCCCAGCACTTTGGGAGGCCAAGGCGGGTGGATCACCTGAGGTCAGGAGTTCGAGACGAGCCTGGCCAACATGGTGAATCCCCATCTCTACTAAAAATACAAAAAATTAGCTGCGTGTGGCGGCGAGCGCCTGTAATCCCAGCTACTCTGGAGGCTGAGGCAGGAGAATCGCGTGAATCCGAGAGGTGGAGGTTGCAGTGAGCAGAGATTGTGCCACTAAACTCCAGTCTAGGCGACAGAGCAAAACTCCGTCTCAAAGAAAGCAAACAAACAACAAAAACATTAAAAAACAAACAAACAAACAAACAAAAAAACCTGCTACCACCGGTGGGGCTTTGGGCCTCAACCTCTCTGGGTCTCCTCTTCCTCCTCTGTAACTGGGGTAACTCTCGACTCACTGGGTGCTAAGCGAATGACACAAGCTGGCACAACATCTGGCATTGCCACCCAATAAATGTTGACAGCTATCCCTAACGCCTTCCACTCCCAGGCTTGTAGACAGCTCGAGGGTCGTCCTCCCCAAAGTCTGGCCACCCAGAAGAGCCAGAGCCGAACAGGTCGAGGGAGGCCGGGAGTGCCGAAGACAGGGAGGGAGGAAGCCGCGGCCCATACCTTTTGGTCCAGCTCCAGGCGATAGGGCACGGGCTGGATCCTGCGGGGCGGCCGGGGGCCAGCACGGGGGCCGGGCCTGGAGCTGGGCACCACGAAGGTGGGCACGCCCAGGGCCCCTGAGAAGCTGAAGCCCCACACGAAGATGCGATCGGCGCGGGCCGCGCGCTCGCCCACGTACTGGAACACGGGCACCTCCGCCTCGGCTTCTGCCGCTTCGCGCCGGCTCCGCGAGCTCCTGGCCGCCGTCCAGTGCCCTCGCCCCGGCCCCGGCCCGCTCAGCCGCCGCAGGAGCCGAGCCCCAGCCACCAACGAAACCAGCGCCATCCTCTGCTTCACGCCTCAGCGGCCGCTGGGCACCGCCATCTTGCGTGACCCTTGACACCACGCCTCGGCGGAAGAGGCTGTGGCCACGTTTACTCCTGGTTGAAGTCAAAGGCGCTGATGGCAGCCCAAGGCTCAGGGGGGCGGGGCGGGGCTTGGAGGGGCGGGGCAATGTTGAGAGGCGGGGTTAGGGGCGGGGGCACGCAACCAAGATCATTGTCCCTTAACAGAACTCTGTGTCCTGTTTTACTCCCTTGCATTGCCCCGCGACATTTGTCACCTGGCCTTGCTGCAGCCATCCCCGCTCCCATCTGCTCCTAGGCCATCCCAGGCCGTCCTCCAGCCACAGCGAGCTGGAGTAGGCGATTACTGCTGCCTCGGGCCCAGGTGCCCTCAACCTATCACTCACCTTGAGACAGACAGCTCACTGCAACCTCCCCCTCCCGGGTTCAAGTGATTCTCCTGCCTCAGCCTCCTGAGTAGCTGGGACCGCAGGCATGTGCCACCAAGCCTAATTTGTGTATTTTTAGTAGAGATGGGGTTTCACCATGTTGGCCAGGCTGGTCTTGAACTCCTGACCTTAAGTGAGCCACCCATCCCTACCTCCATCAGAACTTCTGCAGTCACACTGGCCCAAGTGCAAATCCCACTGCATATAAACTGCTAACAGCTGGCCGGATGCAGTGGCTCACACCTGTAATCCTAGCACTTTGGGATGCTGAGGCAGGTGGATCACCTGCTAAAAATTCAATAAATTAGCTGGGCGTGGTGGCAGGCACCTGTAATCCCAGCTACTCTGGAGGCTGAAGCAGGAGAATTGTGTAAACTCGGGAGGCAGAGGTTGCAGTGGGCCGAGATCATGACACTGCACTCCAGCCTGGGTGACAGAGTCACCCGTCTCAAAAAAAAAGCAAACAACAACAAAAACTTATAAAACAAAACAAAAAAATGCTGGGATAACAGGCATGAGCCACCATGCCCAGCCTGAGCAGGCCTGTTTTGTGGAAGGTGACTGAGGAAAACCCATTGGTAAAATGTGGTTTCCACAAGACTGCTCCATGAAGGCACTGAAACCACCCACCTGCCGGGCTATGAAATCTATTCTCTGCAGTGGGCAGAGTGGCTCTCACCTATAATCGTAGCACTTTGGAAGACCAAGGTGGGAGAATCACTTGAGAGTAGAAGACCAGCCTGAGCAACATAGTGAGACCCTTTCTCAACAAAAAAATTAAAAATTAACTCAGTGTGGTGGTGTGCACCTGTGTTGCCAGCTACTTGGGAGGCTGAGGCAGGAGGATGGCTTAAGCCCAGGAGTTTGAGGCTGCAATGAGGCATGATTGCACCACTGCACTCCAGCCAGGGCAACAGAATGAGACCCTGTCTCTAAAAAAATAAAATAAAATAAATTAAGTGTAAATATAAAAGTAAAAATAAATGTGTCTATGGATCCACGTGGTAGTAATTTCCCTGGCACCTAAGGACACATTTGGGATAGATACTCTTAGCTGCTCACATTGGTCCCCTTACCCTGTCTCTACCCAGCCACTATTCAATCAGAACACACACTGTATTCCACATAGAATGCAGACAGTAGTGCCAGCTTTGACGATGTAAAAGATTCAGAGGGGTGATGATTCCTATCCAATGGGTGGCTCCCTATTGAGTTCACCTGTTTGGCTCCTAAAAAAACAGATGGATTGTGGTAGGGGACAGGAGACCTCCATGAATCTAGGCAACTGTATGATCCAACTCATAGCTGCTGTGTCAGGTGTGACATCTGTGTGTGTGTGTCTGTGTGTGTTTTTGTTTTCGAGATGGAGTCTCGCTCTGTCGCCTAGGCTGCAGTGCAATGGCACAATCTCGGCCCACCACAACCTCCACCTTCCAGGTTCAAGCCATTCTCCTGCCTCAGCCTCCCTCAGCCTCCTGAGTAGCTGGAACTACAGGCACGCACCACCATGCCTGGCTAATTTTTGTGATTTTTAGTAGAAATGGGGTTTCACTATGTTGGCTAGGCTGGTCCCGAACTCCTGAACTCGGGTGATCCACCTACCTTGGCCTACCAAAGTGCTGGGGATACAGGCAAGAGCCATTTCACCAGGCGTATTTATTCATTTATTCATTTTTTAGAGACAGGATTTGGCTCCACTTGAATTCATAAATATGAGACATATCTTGATAAAGGAGAATTATGTAAATATCATAAATATAATTAATATTAATAGTTGATATATGGAATACTTACATATTTATGAAATGTATACACAGTTCAGCTGGGTGCAGTTGCTCATGCTTGTAATCCCAGAACTTTGGGAGGCTGAGGCAGAAGGACTGCTTGAGCCCAGGAGTTCGAGACCAGCCTGGACAACATAGCGAGACCTTGTCTCTACACAAAATTTAAAAATTAGCCTGGCGTGGTGGTGCCCGCCTGTGGTCCCAGCTGCTTGGGAGACTGAGATGGGAGGATTCTTGAGTCTGGAAGGCCGAGGTTGCAGTGAGCTGTGTTTGCACCACTGCTCTCAGCCTGCGTGACAGAGCAAGACTCTGTCTCAAAAAAAAAAAATTATCAACTGTCCTTTTATAAGCAGGACTGTCCTTTTATCTGAGTTTATGTCCTTTCTAGTTTTTTTATTGTCAACATCTGATTTTTTTTTTTTTTTTAACAGGGTCTGGCTCTTTCACCAAGGCTGGAGTGCAATGACACCATCTTGGCTCTCTGCAACCTCCACCTCCCGGGTTCTAAGTGATTCTCCTACCTCAGCATCCAGAGTAGCTGGGATTACAGGCACCTGCCACCATGCCCGGCTAATTTTTTATTTTTAGTAGAGACGGGGTTTCACCGTGTTGGCCAGGCTGGTCTCGAACTCCTGACATCAGGTGATCCACCCACCTCAGTCTCCCTAGTGCTGGAATTTCAGGCGTGAGCCACTGCACCAGGCTCAACATCTGATCTTTTACAAACTCATAATGATGATAGGATAGTAGCTTTTAATTTTTTTTAACTTGTCAATATTTTAATAACCCTATGTGAGTCTCTCAAATTTCTAAAACATTTTACCGTTAAGGGATAGCCAAAAGACACAAGCCTGGGTTTAGTCTTTTGAAGACAAAAGGACAAACTGCAATGTGAGCCACAGCCACTGGGTGGCACTGCTTACCCACCAATTCTGTCTCCTATGACAGGACAAAATGGCCAGTAAAGACCTGCGTTTGTAGTCACAAGGGGGCTTTTCTATTTTGCTATCAAAACTTGGTTGGTTTCGAGACTCGTTCTATGCTAGAAACTATTCATATTTCTGGATGGGCACAGTGGCTCACGCCTGTAATCCCAGCACTTTGGGAGGCCGAAGCGGTGGATCACCTGAGGTGAGGAGTTCAAGACCACCCTGGCCAACATGGTGAAACCCCATCTCTACTAAAAATACAAAAAAAATTAGCCAGGCGTGGTGGTGCACACCTGTAATCACAGGTACTTAGGAGGCTGAGGCACGAGAATTGCTTGAACCCAGGAAGCAGAGGTTGCAGTGAGCCGAGATCACTGCCACTGTACTCCAGCCTGGATGACAGAGAGAGACTCTGGCTAAAAAAAAAAAAAAAAAAAAAAAAAAAACTTGGCTGGTTTTATAGACTGCTTCTATGCTAGAAAATACTTGCATTTCTATTCAAATTTTTGCTTGAAAAAGATAGTCCTACCGTCAAACTATCGGCTATTGCATAGTATCCAAATGGCTGCTAATGTTAGCCAAGCTAATTTCTTTGCCACCTATGATAACATTTTCCTGTACACATTTTAATTATTTTCATGTTTGATGTAGCTGAAATTCTCTAGTCTGGGAAAGAGTGACCTTAATTAACCTTGCATTTTTGTTTGTTCATTTGTTTGTTTGAGACAGAGTCTAACTCTGTTGCCCAGGGTAGAGAGTGGTGGCAGGACTTGGCTCACTGCAACCTCCACCTACCGGATTCAAGCAATTCAAGCGATTCTCCTGCCTCAGCCTCCCAAGTAGCTGTGACTACAGGCACCTGCCACCACACTTGGCTAATTTTTGTATTTTTAATTGAGACAGGGTTTCACCATGTTGGCCAGGCTAGCCTCCTTTGGGAGGCCAAGGCAGGCAGGTCACGAGGTCAAGAGATCAAGACCATCCTGGCCAACATGGTGAAACCCGCTTCTACTAAAAATAAAAAAATTAGCTGGGTGTGGTGGCGCACACCTGTAGTCCCAGCTACTTGGGAAGCTGAGGCAGGAGAATCACTTGAACCTGGGAGGTGGAGGTTACAGTAAGCCAAGATCATGCCACCGCACTCCAGCCTGGCAACAGAGCAAGACTGTCATGAAAAAAAAAAATTACATATGGGTAAGGCAAAAGGCTCCTTTAGCCACAGTCTCACATGGACATCTTGCCATAGAAAAAATATTATTTTGGCTGGGTGTCATGGCTCACATCTGTAATCCCAACACTTTGGAAGGCCAAAGCTGGAGGATCGCTTGAGGCCAGGAGTTTGAAACCAGCCTGGGCAACATAGTGAAACCCTGTCTCTACAAAAAAAGATTTAAAAATCAGCCGTGTGTGATGGTGTATGCCTGCAGCTACTTGGGAAGCCCAGTCAGGAGGACTGCTTGAGCCCAGGAATTCAAGACCAGCCTGGGCAACATAGCAAGACACCATCTCAAAAAATAAAGTAAAATAAATAAAACTTAAAAAAATAATAATGTTAATATACATACTCTAAGAGACAACCAAAAAATAAAAATAATATTTAAAATGTGAATAGATGTTTTCCATTTGTTTTTCATAAGTTGTGCTTCAATATTATGAGTAGGATTTGTTTTTATATATCCCAGAAAAACCTGATACATGTTTTCCCCGCCCCCCTGCCCCTAGACAGGGTCTGACTCTGTCAACCAGGTTGGAGTACAGTGGTGCGATCATAGCTCACTGCAGCCTCTGCAACCTCAATCTCGCCAGCTCTCATGATCCTCCCTCAGCCTCCCAAGTAGCTAGGACTACAGGCATGTGCCACCACACCTGGACATTTAAAAAATTTTTTTTGCAAAGATGGGGCTCTGTGTTCCCCAGGCTGGACTCCAACTCCTGGGCTCAAGTGATCCTCCCACCTCAGCGTCCCAAAGTGCTGGGATTATAGGCATGAGCCACTGTGCCCAGCCTGCACTTTTTAAGTGTTTGCCAATCTGCTACCTGAAACATACCTCATTTTTTATTTACTTTATATTTCTGTAATCTCTGGGAAAGTTGAGCATCTTATAGTTAGTAGCACTTCACATCTCTTCTACCGAGAATTGCAAATCTACTCATATCCTTGGTGACATTTCTATTGGATTCTTTTTTCTTTCTTCTTTTTTTTTTTTTTTTGGAGACAGAGTCTCACTCTGCTGCCCAGTGCCCAGACTAAAGTGCAGTGGCCCGATCTTGGCTCACCACAACCTCCACCTCCTGGGTTCAAGCAATTCTCATGCCTCAGCCTCCCAAGTAGCTGGGACTGTAGGTGCGCACCACCACATCCGGCTAATTTTTATATTTTTATTGGAGATGGGGTTTTACCATATTGGCCAGGTTGGTCTCGAACTTGTGACCTCAGGTGATCTGCCTGTCTCGGCCTCCCAAAGTGCTGGAGTTACAGGCATGAGCCACCATGCCTAGACTGGGTTGTTTGTCTCTTATTAATTTGTACTTGATATATTTGCATAAAAACCCTTTGTTACCTGTCTAAATACTTTCTATTTTTACTTTTTTTGTTCTTTGAGATGGAGTCTCACTCTCTTGCCGAGACTGGAGTGCAGTGGTGTGATTTCAGCTCACTGCAACCTCCACCTCCCGAGTTCAAACGATTCTCCTGCCTCAGCCTCCCGTGTAGCTGGGTTCACAGGCACCCGCCACCACGCCCAGCTGATTTTTTGTGTGTGTTGTTAGTAGAGATGGGGTTTCACCATGTTGACCAGGTTGGTCTGGAACTCCTGACCTCAGGTGATCTACCCACCTCGGCCTCCCAGACTGCTAGGATTACAGGCATGAGCCACTAGGCCCAACCCTTTTTACTTAATTTACTGTGTCTCTTATCATAGGCAGTTTTATCTTGATGTAGTCAGCGTTATTAATCATATTCATTAGTGTTTTGGCTTTCTGTATCATGTCAACGAAGAATCTCTATTACTCAAGGTATAAAGATATTTTTTGTAATTTGTGTAAGTTTTGTATTTTTCATCATGTTGTTCAGGCTGGTCTCAAACTCCTGGGCTCAAGCAATCCTCCCAAAGTGCTAGGATTACAGGCGTGAGCCACCGCACCCAGCTTGACCTACTTTCATTTTTTATATTCAGGTTTAGAATTGGCTTTTATGAATGGCATGACATCAGGCTCCATATTTATTAATATTTTTTCCAAAGGCATGTCTGATTGTCTAAAATAATTTATTGGCTAGTAAGGACTTTTTTTTTTTTTTAGATCGAGTCTCGCTCACTGCAACCTCCGCTTCCTGGGTTCAAGAGACTCCCCTGCCTCAGTCTCCCAAATAGCTGGGACTACAGACCCATGTCATCATACCTGGCTTTTTTTTTTTTTTTTTTTTTTGCATTTTTACTCAAGATGCGGTTTCACTGTGTTAGCCAGGATGGTCTCTATCTCCTGACCTGGTGATCTGCCCACCTCAGCCTCCCAAAGTGCTGAGATTACAGGCATGAGCCACCACTCCTGGCCATAAGGACTTTATCTGAAGATTAAAAATGCCATTTATAACATAGGGTTAATTTCCAAAAATACATAGGTCAGTTTTATGGAAACTGTTAATTTCTACTTCTTTATTCTTATACTAATATGACAAGGTTTCAACAGTTGCAACTTTATAATATGCTCTGATTTGTACTCAGCCAAATGTCTTCTTTGTTCTTGTCTATTCTTTTACAAAATTGCCTTTGCTATTCATAACATTTACTTTCACATAAATTTTAAAATCATCTTGTCAAACTGCATTCAAAATCCCACTGGGATTCTGATTGAAATTACATTAAATTCATGGGCTAATTGCAGGAAATTAACAAGGAAAAATCACATTTTACAATCTTCTGTCTTCCCATTCAGAAATGTGGTACCTACTGGCCCAGCATGGTGGCTCACACCTGTAATCCCAGCACTTTGGGAGGCCAAGGTGGGTGAACCACTTGAGGTCAGGAATTCGAGACCAGCCTGGCCAATATGATGAAACCCCGTTTCTACTAAAAATAAAAAAAATTAGCTGGGTGTGGTGGCGCCTGCCTATAATCCCAGCTACTCAGCAAGCTGAGGCAGAGAATCACTTGAACCAGGAGAAGGAAGTTGCAGTGAGTTGAGATCATGCCTCTGCACTACAACCTGGGTGACAAAGAGACACTCGGGAAGGGGAGGAGAGGGGAGGGGAGGGAAGGAAACATGGTACTACTCATGTTACGATTTGCTTCACTTCAGTGGATTCAGCTCTCTGCTTGTAAATGAATCATTTCCATTTCCTGAGAACATACTCTGACAATTTTTTTAGGACACTGGTCTCCAAATTATTTTGATTACACATTCCTGGCCAGGCATGGTGGCTCACACCTGTAATCCCAGCACTTTGGGAGGCTGAGGCAGGTGAATACCTTGAGCCCTGGAGTTGGAGGCCAGCCTGAGCAACACAGTAAAACCCTGTCTCTACAGAAAAATATAAAAATTAGCCTATAGTCGCAGCTACTCAGGAGGCTGAGGTGGGAGGATCACTTGAGCCCAAGATGTGGAGGTTGCAGTGAGCCAAGAGTTCACCACTGCACTCCAGCCTAAACAACAGAATGAGACCCTGTCTCAAAAAAAAAAAAAAAAAAGGAGCTTAAATTGATTATGAGTAAAATTTGTAAGCATGAAAAAATACATATAAATTATTTATACACAATTATACTAATACATACTTTATAAAATATACAAAGAAATATTTTAAATAAGATAAAGATTAAATAACTAATAGTTTTATTATTTCTTTTAAAAATATTTTTATTTTAAATGTTTGTAGGAAACAATACTTTTAAAACAAATATTTTGTTTTTTAATCCATTCGTTCTTGTTAAAAATAGCAGTGGTGGCTGGCTGTGGTGGCTCACACCTGCAATCCTGGCACTTTGGGAGGCCAAGGCCGGTGGATCACTTGAGGTCAGGAGTTCAAGACCAGCCTGGCCAACGTGGTGAAACCCCGTCTCTACTAAAAATACAAAAAAATTAACCGGGTGTGGTGGCAGGCGCCTGTAGTCCCAGCTACTCAGGAGGCTGAGACAGGAGAATGGCTTGAACCTGGGAGGCAGAGGCTGCAGTGAGCTGAGATTGCACAACTGCACTCCAGCCTGAGACAGACAGAGTAAGACTTCATCTCGAAAAGAAAAGAAAAGAAACAATAGTTTTAAAGAAAAAAAAATTTTTTTTTTGGACAGAGTCTTGCTCTGTCACCCAGCCTGGAGTGCAGTGGCACGATCTTGGCTCACTACAACCTCCGCCTCCCGGGTTCAAGCAATTCTCTTGCCTCAGCCTCCTGAGTAGCTGGGATTACAGGCACACACCACCACGCCAGCTAATTTTTGTATTTTTAGTAGAGATGGGGTTTCACCATGTTGGTCAGGTTGGTCTCGAGCTCCTGAATTCGTGATCCGCCAGCCTTGGCCTCCCAAAATGCTGAGATTACAGGCGTGAGCCACCGTGCCCAGCCTAAAGCAAATATTTTCTTTTGGGTTTTAATCCATGTGTTCTCATTAAAAACAGTAGTGGTTGGCCTGGCACGGTGGCCCACACTGTAATTCCAGCACTTTGTGTGGCCGAGGCAGGCAGATCATGAGGTCAGGAATTTGAGACCAGCCTGGCCAACATGGCGAAACCCCATCTCTACTAAAAATACAATAATGAGCCAGGTGTGGTGGCTGGCGCCTGTAATCCCAGCTACTCGGGAGGCTGAGGCAGGAGAATCACTTGAATACAGGAGGTGAAGGTTGCAGTGAGCTGAGGCCACGCCATTGCACTCCAGCCTAGGTGACAGAGGAAGACTCCGTCTCAAAAAAAAAACTAACAAACAACAACCGGTAACGGTAGCCAGGCGAGGTGGCTCATGCCTGTAATCCCAGCACTTTGGGAGGCTGAGGTGGGTGGATCTCTTAAACCCAGGAATTCGAGACCAGCCTGGGGAAAAACCAAGCTAAAACTTTTTACTCCTAATAGAAACTCTGTAATCATTGAAAGGGAATTGATGAAGTCAATTGAAGTCATTGAAAGGGAATTAGCTGC
Source organism: Cacajao melanocephalus (assembly GCA_963573385.1). Lineage (NCBI taxonomy): Eukaryota > Metazoa > Chordata > Mammalia > Primates > Pitheciidae > Cacajao > Cacajao melanocephalus. The sequence continues at coordinate 5,213 of CAUYLG010044648.1, read as the reverse complement.
CACAATGTCCAGCTAATTTTTGTTACTGTTTTTTGTAAAGATGAGGTCTCACCACATTGGCCAGGTTAGTCTCAAACTCCAGGCCTCAAGTGATCTGCCCACCTCAGCCTCCCAAAGTGCTGGGATTACAGGCGTGAGCCACCTCGCCCGGCCTGGTTTATAGTTTTTATTATGTTGAGACGATTGTCTCTTCTCCCCTTTACAGATTTCAATTATTTATATATTAGATTACTTGAAGTTGTCCCAAAGCTCATTCATGTTTTAAATTCTTTTTCTCTGCATGTTTTTCTCTGTGGTAGTTACTATTGCTGCGCCTTCAAGTTCACTAACCTTTTCTTCTGCAATGTCTAGTTTGTCATTAATCCCATCCAGTGTTTTTTTTAGAAGTACATTTCATTGTAGGGTGGTGCCGTGTCTCAGGCCTATAATCCCAGCACTTTGGGAGGCCAAAGTGGGAGGCTCACTTGAGGTCAGGAGTTGGAAACCAGCCTGGCCAACAAGGTGAAACCTCATCTCTACTAAAAATACAAAAATTAGCCGGGCATGGTGGCGAGATCTGTCATCCCAGCTACTTGGGAGGCTGAGGCAGGAGAATCACTTGAGCTTGGGAGAGGATGCAGTGAGCCAAGATTGCACCACTGCACTCCAGTCTGGGCAACAGAGCGAGACTCTGCAAAAAACAAAACACACACAGAAAAAAAATAAAGTGGTAGAATCTGGGCAAAGTTAAGAGCTGACGGAGGTATGTGAAGGAATGGTGTGGGGTTTGGGAAGAATAAAAGATGCTTCCAAGGCTTCTGGCCTGAGTAACTGGAGGAATGGAGTTTCATTCACTGAGAGGGCGAAGACTGCAGGAGGAAGTGTGGGGAGTGTGAGACTTGTTCTTCCTGAGATGCCTATTCATTCTCCAAGAGAAAAACAATTTTTTCTTACCAAGTCACTGTACAAGTGAAGATTTCAAAGCAGGCAGTTGGCTATATAGATGTGGAGTTCACAGGAACAGTCTGGGCTGGAGAGAAATACTTGGGAGTCATAACCATACGAAAATGCAACCTTAAAATGTATTTAAGACTCTGAGACTGGAGGAGATTCATCTAAGGAGTGAGAGCAGACAGCAGAGATCCAGCACTGACTCTTGGGAACTGCACTATGTAAAGGCTGGGAAAAAGAGAAGGACCAGCAGCAGCCAGCACACCCAGCAATGTTTCAAGGACGGAGTGGGTCGGGCACAGGGCTGCATTCCTGTAATCCCAGCACTTTGGGAGCAGAGACGGGAGGATCGCATGAGCCCAAGAGTTTGAGATCAGTCTGGGCAGCACAGTGAGACCTCTGTCGCTAGAAAAAAAACCATTTTAACTAGCTGGGCATGGTGGCACGTGCCTGTAGTCCCAACTACACAGGGGGACTGAGGTGGGAGGATTTCTTGAGCTGTGATCACAGCTCAAAAGAAAAAAAAAAAGATTTAAAATATGAAGCAAGCTGGGTGCAGTGGCTCACGCATGTAACACCAGCTTGGGAGGCAAGGCACGAGGATCCCTTGAGCCCAGGAGCTTGAGGCCAGCCTGGGCAACACAGCAAGACCCCAGTCTCTACAATTTTCTAAAAAATTAGGTGTAGAGGTGAAAGCCTGTAGTCCCAGCTACACAGGAACTTGAGGTAGGAGGATCACTTGAGCCTAGAGTAGAAGACCAGCCTGGGGAACACAGACTCTGTCCCTACAAATATTTAAAAATTAGCCACTGCAATCCTGGCACTTTGGAAGGCCAAGGCAGGAGAATATCTTGAACCCAGGAATTTGAATCTGCAGTGAGCTATTATGACACCACTGCACTCCAGCCTGGGCAACAGAGACCTTGCTTCGAAAAAAAAAAAAAAGGCAAAAAACGTCAATTCTGAGTCACAAGTAAATGACTTCTCTTCTTTTCGGGATATTTAAAAATAAGTATGTGGCCAAATGCAGTGGCTCATACCTGTAATCCCAGCACTTTGGGAGGCGGAGGAGGGCGGATGACCTGAGGTTAGGAGTTTGAGACTTGCTTGGCCAAAGTGGTGATACTCCGTCTCTACTAAAAATACAAAATTAGCTGGACGTGGTGGCGCAGGCCTGTAACCCCAGCTACTCGGGAGGCTGAGGCAGGCGAATCGGTTGAACCCAGGAGGCAGAGGTTGCAATGAGCTGAGATTGAGACACTGCACTCCAGTCTGGGAGACAAGAATGAAATTCCATCTAAGAAATAACAATATATATGTAATTATAATTTAGACTACCACAATGTTCGACTATGCACATGATTAGTTGGTGATCCCGACCCTATCAGAAAGGCTCAGAGCAGGATGTTGCAGTTTATCACAATTAATTCAAGAACTTTAAGGCCCAGATTCACTAGTCATTCCAGTGGTGACCCAATTGCTTTGTAACTACAAATTACAATCATGCAAAAGAAAAAAAAAAAGGCTGGACACGGTGGCTCACGCCTGTAATCCCAGCACCTTGACAAGCCAAGGCGGGCAGATGACTTGAGGTCCAGGAGTTCGAGACCAGCCTGACCAACATGGTGAAACCCCATCTCTACTAAAAACACAAAATGACCCGGGCGTGGTGGGTGCGGGCCTGTAATCCCAGCAACTCGGGAGGCTGAGGCAGGAGAATCGCTTGAATCCGGAGGTGAAGATTGCAGTGAGCCGAGATCACGCCACTGCACTCCAGCCTGGGCGATAAAGGCGAAACGCGGTCTCAAAAAAAAAAAAGTTAAATAACAGCGAGCAACTGCATGCATGTTTGGGGGCTGTGTCCGGGGTGAGAAAGGCTGCGCCAGCAATCCATCCCCAAATCAGCGATGGCTGAGCGGGTCCCGACATCGCCGTACCCGACTGCGTGCCTCCAAGCAACAACACAGTGCGGCTAAATTGGATTCGACAGCACCGGAAACGGCGACTCCCACTTGGGGCGCTGCGGACACACGAGTCGAGGCCGCCTTCCAGGAAGCAAACAAAAAAAAGGGGGGAAAATAAGGGGGAGAAAGAAAGAAAGAAAGGGAAAAAAGAGGGCGAGTGGCGAGCAGGGGTCTCGGCCGCCGCCCACACGCCCCGCCGCGTCCTCGTCCCCGGCGCGGTTCTCCCGGCCACCGTCCTCGGCCATCGGCCTCCCCGCGGTGGTCCAGGCCTCGGACTCCGCGGCCGGCCCGGCGCCCTCAGGTGCGTACCCCGCCCCCGCCGCTGCCGCCGCCGCCGCCATTAGTGGCGGGTTGCTTTTCTCGGAACATCCTCCTCCCGAGGGCCTGGGGAAGGGAGGCCGCCCGGCCGCAGCGGGAGGTGGTTCCCCGGAACACCCGAGCGCCCCGAGGTGGGCCCCCCCCACCCACGAACCCCGGTCACCGCGGGCGGGACCAGAGCTGTGAGGGTGGGGGCGGGGAAGCCTTGCCGCGGGGGCAGCGGTCGTACGCACGGAGTGCGCATCCCTCTCCTTCCTGATTGGCCGAGCGGGGGTGTGCGTGGGGTCACGCTCCGCCCGGCGTACGTGGGGGCGCTCGCACTGCGTGCAAACTCGATTGATTGGTTGGATGAGGGGGCAGGGTCGCCGCTGTTACCAGGGTTCTGCGCCTGGATCCGCCCCGTCACGTCACGCGTTGCGGAGAGGCCCAGGTTGTGGGTTTTGTCCTGGTCCTCGCAACGGCCACCGGGGATCGGATCTGTTTGTTGGCGGAAAACCAATTCAGACTCCCGAGGAAAAAGGCCGAGGCCCGGGAATTGCCCGTTGTAATTCTGGTTTCGAGTTCAAGGGGGAAAAGGGCTCGCAGGGTTGTATTCACCCCTCAAGCCCAAGCTTTCTTGTTTCTTAATAACAGCTTGAGATCCATTGTAAAATTCACCTTTTAAGAGTGAATAATTCAGTGCACAGAGTTGTGCAGCCTTTGCCGCTAATTGCAGAACGTTTTCAGCACCCGAGAAGAAACTGCAACCCCATTAGGCGGTCATTCCCCAGTCCCAACCCGGTCCCCACCCCCAGCCCCTAGCAATCACTTTTGTCTCCATGGATTTGCCTGATCTGGACTTTTCGTGTGGATAGACTCATCCCAAGAAGTTTTTTTTGTGTGTCTGGCATCTTTCCTTCTTTATGGCTGAATAAAAATCCATGCTATGAATACACGGCATTTTGATTTTCCATCCATTGATAGCTATTTGGGTAATTTCCACCTTTTGGCTGTTTTGAATAATGCTGCTGTGAACATTGGTGTACACGTTTTTGTGCGGACACTTGTTTTCAATTCTCATAGGTGTATACCAAGGACTGGAATTGCTGGGCCAAGCTTTGTGTTTTAAGGAAAAAAAAAATCATGTTTTAGTTTCGTGATGGTAATTTGAAGTAAGCAGATGTCTAGATATAAGCTTGGAAAGTGGCCAGTTGGATATTGCTCACGGCTGCAGTTGAAGACTCCAGCAGCCTTTTCTTCTGTTTGCTTCCATTTGGAGAGGAAGGCGTCATCGGCTGTGTGACTTCAGTAGACGTGGGGCTTGGCACCGGGTTGCAGCTGGGATCAGTCTTCAGTGGCGATTTGGAGTGGGTCACGGTTCTTCCTGCCTGCCTGCCTGCCTGCCTGTTTAGTCTCTGATGTCTGGTCCCCAGGGCCCTGGCTCTTCCCCCACGCCTTCAGCCTGCACAGTGCCTTTTCTCATTCTCAGGCTGCAGAACCTGGAAGCACAGTTGTTCCCCCCTTACCCGCTGTTTCAGTTACCTGAGGTCAACCATGATCTGAAAATATTACATGGAAAATTCCAGAAATAAACAATTCATAAGTTTTAAATTGCACGCTGTGATGAAATCTCGCGCTGTGCAGCCTGGGCAGTGAATCGTCCCCTTTGTTCAGCGTCCCCACGCTGTGGACGCTCCCCAGTCATAGTCACTTAGTAGCTGGCTCGGTTATCAGATCGACCGTCACAGTGTCCCAGTGCAAGTCACCCTTATTTTCCGTCATCATGGCCCCAAAGCACAAGAGTATCGATGCTGGCAATTTGGCTAGACCAAAGAGAAGCCGGAAAGTGCTTCCTCTAAGTGAAAAGGTGAAAGTTCTCGACTTGATCAGGAAAGAAAAAAAATCCTATGCTGAGGTTGCTAAGATCTACGGGAAGAATGAATCTTCTATCCGTGAAATTGTGAAGAAGGAAAAGGAAATCCGTGCTAGTTTTGCTGTCTCACCTCCAACTGCTAAAGTGAC